>JAZHYW010003582.1:0-107217 GCA_037355805.1 Ixodes ricinus | reverse complement strand
CCCAGCTGCAGTGTCATGATGAAAGAGTGTGTAAGCTGGGCCGACTTTCATCTTTGCGTAGTGCCCAGGACTGATGCAGGCCTTTTTCAGGCGTGGAGCTACACGCATGTCACTTTGTTCATCCAACTCCAAAAGCTGCTCCACTTGCTTTATGGAAACTGTGTCAGTTGGGAGGGCATTCTTCCTTACAACCTCGTCTGGCAGGTAGATGTCTTGTCCTCGAGTAAGGTGGTTCCTCAAGTTCTTAAGCAAATGCGGCACATCTGCCACGAAGTAGAGGCGCCTTGCTGGATCGCACGGATGGTTGGCATAGCACGTTTCTTTTGAATGCTTCCCCACCAATATCCCATATTTTCGCCAGAGCGCCTGGTTTCCTCCGCCCATGTCTGTCACCAAGGCATGAACCTTGATGCCAATCTGCTCGCATCTCCTTATGAGTGTGTCGATGGTTGTCTTCACAGTTGCAGCACTAAATGAGTTTTCTGTGAACTCATAAGCCACTGTTTGCTTCCATCTTGTGGACATGCCACCCAGCATGAAGACAAAGCCATGTGTGGCCAGACAAGAAGCCGGAAGCTTGCCCGAGGATAAACCAATCGTGGGCCTCCCGATGACTGTCCCAGTGGTGGCATCGTAGTCCAGTCCCTCGTTCAGCTGGATTTCATCCATCATGAGGACAGCGTGCCGCTCTGCTGGAGACATCAGACCAACCTTTAAATAAGAAGAGAGAATTACGTTGTTTTATTAAATGAATTGAAAAAGGAAGTGCCCCTTTGCAGTGTATATTTTTCTATTTAGCTGTTACATATGCATTTAGCAGAAATTCACTAATCATTATTAATTTTATTTTTAAAGCCTAAAGTCTTAGATCTTTTCAATATCATAAAACTTGTGCATGCACAGCAAAGACGACGACGAAGGCAGGACAGGACACAAACCAGGCCTGTCCTCCCTTCGTCCTCGTCTTTGCTGCGCAAGCACAAATTCTGCGAAATTTTCACCAAACTAGTCCAAACAGCCAGTCCTTTTCAATATGTTTGTCGTAGGCTTTTTACTGATTGAACATTTAGCTACAGCTGAGAAAAGAGTGAAGTATTGTGGAGCCCGTGTATAATGCTCGATTGCTTGGGGTAAATTTCACGCCAGCTGATACCCACTTTTTAAATTGTATTTCATAAATGACAGTGAAGCGTTGGTGTGATAGTGGTGCATGTAATCAGTAGTCATTCAATGCCAGGATAAAAAAACATATATGCCGGCTTTTGTTTCTGTGAGTCAGTCTAATCTATTTACATTATAGAACTGCAGGATCACATGTCCACCTTGATTACATACCTTCACTTCAAGGGGCTTCATCATTTCTATTAAGATGCCTGGAGGAAACTTGTGCTGTTGGAGCCTTCTCTGCAGGGTGCGCTCAGATGGAAGAGGAGCGACAAGCTCCCGCACCACGTTGTAGCTCTCGGAGCCACACGACAGCCGCACTTTCAGGCCCTTGACAACGGTCCCTTCACTCCAGGCAGACCCTCGTACCGTTTTTGTCGTGAGCCGCAATACCTGGTCTTTATTCAGGTAGCTCTTCAGACCTGAAAATATTTATTGTTAAATGGCTGCTGTGC
The DNA here is from genome assembly GCA_037355805.1 of Ixodes ricinus. NCBI lineage: Eukaryota > Metazoa > Arthropoda > Arachnida > Ixodida > Ixodidae > Ixodes > Ixodes ricinus. The sequence continues at coordinate 105,598 of JAZHYW010003582.1, read as the reverse complement.
ACATAACAAGACAGCATCATTATCTGAACCTCTAGTTAACATTTACTAATTCTTCCTCTTTATGTGAGTACCTGATTGTACATACCATTTCTCAGGTTGGTATTTTCAGCTTCCAAGGACCGGATTCGCTTTTGTAAAGCACAAAGCTTTCTTTTTAGGCCAGAAACTTGCTCCATCATCCTCTTTTGTACCAAGGCCCCCACACTGCTTATGACAGAAGACGAGGCTTGTTGTAAACCTAAAAAAACAAAAAAACAAGGCCCAATGTTATTCCTGTCCTTTTCTTCTCGACACAACTGATATTCATTGTTTTATTTATTAAATGATTTCACAAAACACTTTTTTCTTTCCACTGAGTTCTGCCATGTTGGTGCACAGTGCCTGCCACTTTTGCCATTTGTTTACACACAGACGCTTAGTTATTGGCACTGTTTAATGTGTTGGTAAAACGCTGAAGCATGGCAAAAGACTGTGTCAATGACAAAACGAAATAAGTATGACCAGTAACGTATTTCAGCCACACAAAACCCAAGCTTAATCTGATTTGTTTCTTTGGGACCACTCCGGCAGCACCTATTAGGACATTTTGGCCGCCAACAGTTCGACCACCAACGGCATCTATGCCGTACACTTTCAGATGCTGCCGCACGTCTGCTCGCTCCACTAGCAGATGTTGACACACTACAGACTAGATGCACCAGACATCGCAACAGGGGGACATTGAGCTTGATTTTGGCCAACCAGCCAAGCCAAATCCAGAAAGAATGGGCAGGGTCATTGACCTGTGGGTGGGGCTTGGAGTGGCCCATGACGTCCACCTAAATTGCGTCTTGTGCCAGAAATATTGCATTAAAAATTTTCTCCGACCGACGCAAAAGAACTTTGCCTAGCTGGAAAACACTGCCACTACGTGTAGAGAGACATACGGCATCAGTTCATCAACATGGCGTCCAGCAAGATTTTGAGCCGGAAGTAGGTAGCGTGAAACTGCCCTACAGGATGGTTCCATGTGACATACTTCCAGCTCGAAGTCTTGCCAGATTCCATATTACTGTGATGAAATCTCAATTAACTCTCCCCGATCTTTCCGTTCATAGCAGAATTTCCCGTCTTTGCCCTCTTCATAAAATTTACTATCTGGAACCATTACGACAGTCTGTCCTCAGCCAGCCCACCTATATCTCTGCAAGACATGACCATTCATGCACGATTCCCCGCCCCAAGACGATTTCAACAGAACGTCAACATTCCCTCCTACCAGAAGCTACTGAAGACTGGAATGGCCTTCCCAATGACATTGTCACCATTACCGATAGTGCTAAATTTAGAATTGTACTAACCAACCACTCCCCTCTGTAATGCCCCTCGGGGCCCTGAGGGTAATTGTAAATAAATAAATAAACTTTCCTCCTATATCTTACTATGAGCAGAGGCAGCGCTTCCCAGATCGCTCGAGTTCTTTTGTGTTGTGATCAACTTTGCCTGCCAGGCTAGTTGGGAACATAAAAGAGTATCGGCTAGTACTCAATTTTTATGCATTAAAGGGACCAAGAAGGCAATTTCAAATGTTTTCAGAAGGAGGTGTTTTTGGCTCTTATTTTTCTGCCTGAATGAATGAATGAACAATCTTTATCTGCCCAAAGGTGGTGTTGAAACTAATTTCCTAAACCGAAACAAACATTTGGACGTGACGTCGAGGAGCACTGTTGGTCTTTGTAGGATTAGGTGGATGCTTAGCGCAGTTTCCGCCGTTGACTATAATCCGCAGCAGTCTGTGAACTGGAAAAATGGACGACAACACCGCGCTCGCAGGCAAGTCTGAGCTCTGAGCAGCAGTGAACTCACACCGCAGTATGGGAGCTGCTTCTTAAGAGGACGCAACAACTTCACCTCTACACACGACTGTCATTCGTCACTCACCGACACAAAATTTACGATAACTAAGCGTCTGCTGAACACTACTGGGGAAAATGTGGGACACTGTTCATCAACATGGTGGAACACGGCTTACTGGTAGTCAAAATTTGTTTCGTGAAATTGCCTCATAGAAGAAACGTCTGACCTGTCCAAGGAGTTGTCCCCTGCGGTGTACCTGGCTGGACGGAGGAGCCTGCTGCCAGGGATGAGGGAACCGCACCTGAGTAGCAAGCAAAGAGCACAGCCAGCATCAGTCCTGCCGTTCACACACAACTGTCATTCGTTCAGGGAAATGTCTTACCCTTCGAGGCAGTCGTCCCCTGCGGTGTACATGGCTGGACGGAGGAGCCTGCTGCCAGGGATGAAGGAACCGCACCTGAGTAGCAAGCAAAGAGCACAGCCAGCATCAGTCCTGCCGTTCACTTCTACACACGACTGTCATTCGTTCAGGGAAACGTCTTACCCTTCGAGGCAATCGTCCCCTGCGGTGTACATGGCTGGAAGAAGGAGCCTGCTGCCAGGAATGAGGGAACAGCTCCTGAGTAGCGAGCAAAGAGCACAGCCAGCGTCAGTCCTGTCGTTCACTTCTACACACGACTGTCATTCGTTCAGGGAAATGGCTTACCCTTCGAGGCAGTCGTCCCCTGCAGTGTACATGGCTGGACGGAGGAGCCTGCTGCCAGGAATGAGGGAACCGCTCCTGAGTAGCGAGCAAAGAGCACAGCCAGCGTCAGTCCTGTCGTTCACTTCTACACACGACTGTCATTCGTTCAGGGAAATGGCTTACCCTTCGAGGCAGTCGTCCCCTGCAGTGTACATGGCTGGACGGAGGAGCCTGCTGCCAGGAATGAGGGAACCGCACCTGAGTAGCAAGCAAAGAGCACAGCCAGCGTCAGTCCTGTCGTTCACTTCTACACACGACTGTCATTCGTTCAGGGAAATGTCTTACCCTTCGAGGCAGTCGTCCCCTGCGGTGTACATGGCTGGACGGAGGAGCCTGCTGCCAGGGATGAGGGAACCGCACCTGAGTAGCAAGCAAAGAGCACAGCCAGCATCAGTCCTGTCGTTCACTTCTACACACGACTGTCATTCGTTCAGGGAAATGTCTTACCCTTCGAGGCAGTCGTCCCCTGCGGTGTACATGGCTGGACGGAGGAGCCTGCTGCCAGGGATGAGGGAACCGCACCTGAGTAGCAAGCAAAGAGCACAGCCAGCATCAGTCCTGTTGTTCACTTCTACACACAACTGTCATTCGTTCAGGGAAATGTCTTACCCTTCGAGGCAGTCGTCCCCTGCGGTGTACATGGCTGGAAGAAGGAGCCTGCTGCCAGGAATGAGGGAACCGCTCCTGAGTAGCAAGCAAAGAGCACAGCCAGCGTCAGTCCTGTTGTTCACTTCTACACACAACTGTCATTCGTTCAGGGAAACGTCTTACCCTTCGAGGCAGTCGTCCCCTGCGGTGTACATGGCTGGACGGAGGAGCCTGCTGCCAGGGATGAGGGAACCGCACCTGAGTAGCAAGCAAAGAGCACAGCCAGCGTCAGTCCTGTCGTTCACTTCTACACACGACTGTCATTCGTTCAGGGAAATGTCTTACCCTTCGAGGCAGTCGTCCCCTGCGGTGTACATGGCTGGACGGAGGAGCCTGCTGCCAGGGATGAGGGAACCGCACCTGAGTAGCGAGCAAAGAGCACAGCCAGCGTCAGTCCTGTCGTTCACTTCTACACACGACTGTCATTCGTTCAGGGAAATGTCTTACCCTTCGAGGCAGTCGTCCCCTGCGGTGTACATGGCTGGACGGAGGAGCCTGCTGCCAGGGATGAGGGAACCGCACCTGAGTAGCAAGCAAAGAGCACAGCCAGCGTCAGTCCTGTCGTTCACTTCTACACACGACTGTCATTCGTTCAGGGAAATGTCTTACCCTTCGAGGCAGTCGTCCCCTGCGGTGTACATGGCTGGACGGAGGAGCCTGCTGCCAGGGATGAGGGAACCGCACCTGAGTAGCAAGCAAAGAGCACAGCCAGCATCAGTCCTGTCGTTCACTTCTACACACGACTGTCATTCGTTCAGGGAAACGTCTTACCCTTCGAGGCAGTCGTCCCCTGCGGTGTACATGGCTGGACGGAGGAGCCTGCTGCCAGGGATGAGGGAACCGCACCTGAGTAGCGAGCAAAGAGCACAGCCAGCGTCAGTCCTGTTGTTCACTTCTACACACAACTGTCATTCGTTCAGGAAAATGTCTTACCCTTCGAGGCAGTCGTCCCTGCAGTGTACATGGCTGGACGGAGGAGCCTGCTGCCAGGGATGAGGGAACCGCACCTGAGTAGCAAGCAAAGACAAGCCAGCATCAGTCCTGTTGTTCACTTCTACACACAACTGTCATTCGTTCAGGAAACGTCTTACCCTTCGAGGCAGTCGTCCCCTGCGGTGTACATGGCTGGAAGAAGGAGCCTGCTGCCAGGAATGAGGGAACCGCTCCTGAGTAGCGAGCAAAGAGCACAGCCAGCGTCAGTCCTGTCGTTCACTTCTACACACGACTGTCATTCGTTCAGGAAAATGTCTTACCCTTCGAGGCAGTCGTCCCCTGCAGTGTACATGGCTGGACGGAGGAGCCTGCTGCCAGGAATGAGGGAACCGCTCCTGAGTAGCGAGCAAAGAGCACAGCCAGCGTCAGTCCTGTCGTTCACTTCTACACACGACTGTCATTCGTTCAGGAAAATGTCTTACCCTTCGAGGCAGTCGTCCCCTGCAGTGTACATGGCTGGACGGAGGAGCCTGCTGCCAGGGATGAGGGAACCGCACCTGAGTAGCGAGCAAAGAGCACAGCCAGCGTCAGTCCTGTCGTTCACTTCTACACACGGCTGTCATTTGTACTTTTATAAGGAATGCTCATAATTGTGGAGGGAGCTGCTCCCTGCAGCATTAATCGAGAATGGGCATAAAGCTCTTATATGTTCTGTGTGTGATTTCATGCAAAAGCAATATTGCACCCTTTGGCATTGACTTACTTTGTTTAAGCACAGAGCGCTGACCAACGGTTCTTATTAGGATGGAGCCTGCCATGTTTGATTTTTGTACCGAGACTTGCAGTGAACCTGTAAATTTTGTAGGCACAAAATGAAACCCCACAATATGGTGCATGCAGCAGACATTTGTATGGCAGAGTAGTCAATGGTCACAGGAATGCATTTGTTTTGAGAGGGACCAATAGAGACCAAAAGAAAGAAATTCTTGTCGTCCTGCCACCAATAGACCCACCTCACCAAGCGTTCGGCGCATGCATGAAGCCGCCATAACTTTAGTTCACAATAGGTAGACGGTGGTGCCCGAAACGGCTTGTGCTGTCTCACGCGCAGAGTTCCAATGTTTCGGGCACGTGCAGAAAGACTGAAGTTCCCTCAATGCATTGCGACAGCGGTGGCGTGTAGTCAAACTGGCTGGTGAGATCGGTCTATGGCATGAATTCCGTACGCCTCACCCCACTGGTGTTAAGGATGGTTCTGACCTAACATAGTGCGACACTGTTAATGCAAACGAGAGATGAAAAATGTTCATATGGGGCACAAAGTTGCACCCTATTATTTGGTGCCAGCATTTACTAATTCAAAGTAAAATGCAAAGAGTGCCGCAGTTGTACTCGCACTAACAATGTCATGCAGCATTTGTGTCTGGCCATCATGTTACTCACCAACTGCAGCATCCGCATTGGGCACAAACTCCCAGTCGCAGCTTTGCATCTCGCTGGGGTGGGCGGCTGTGAGTATGGGCAAGGCTCGTGCTGAAGCCGCAAATTTCATCAGCACGCAGTTAAATTCCGCTCACGCTGTTCATTACAGCAGGGACCAGGGGCGGATTTAGAGGGGGGGGGGGGGTCCGGATGTCCTGACCCCCCTCTTGATTTTTGCATGTGTAAAATTTAGGGCGTGAAACGAGGGGGAGGGGGTTCATAAACGTATGGTATGCTGACCAACACCTGACCCCCCCCCCCCTCAGGAAATTCCTGCATCCGCCCCTGGCAGGGACGCATGTATGGTGCAAATCAACACTTACCCAAAGCACAGAAGAGCATGCTGACATAAATTCCAATACTTTTTTATGATGTCCTGGGTACATACTGCACATATACGCATGGCAGGATAGTGCTGCAGGAATGCCCAAGAAAGCACATACCACATTTGAGATGGGCAAATACAGGCCGAAAAAGAAGGAACAGAAGAATTAGCCCAGAGTATGCCTGGCACACGCTCGAGTTAAGGATGATTGTGACTGTATGTCGCTGCATGTGCCCGGCTACTAAATGCTGGAATAGCGTGCGACTCACCAACTGGAGGGCCCGCGAAGCCCGCCTGAGGCGCAGACTCCTGGTCGCAGTTTTGCACTTCGCTGGATTGTGCCGCTGTGTGCGTGGGCAAGGCTTGTGCTGAAATTGTAAACTTTGTCAGTATGCAGTTCAATGCTACTTGCATTAATTCATCGCCTTGGAGAAGCATATTCTCAATAATCTGTGAAGGAGGAAATACGACACCTGTGAGAGCAGCAGTTGAATCCAGAGATGGAAGCGTCTGGATGCTGTCTTCCTCCTGCATTGGCTCCCCTGCTTAAAATACGTAGCATTTTAATACCAAATCTAGCAACCAAGTAACTGCAAATTCACCATCTCTGACTGTGTCAACTTACCTTGGATGTTTCCCATTTCCCTTTCTCGCGGTGGTCTCCGAACTGGCTTTGGCAGCCTATGGCTAAACTTGGTGGGGACAGCGTTTGGTTTAAGTTTTTTGATGCCATGGCTCTGCCAGATCCGAGGTTCAAACTGATCTGGTGTAAAATGGTCCTGTCGAGAATGAACAGGGCTAACTTGCAATTCACGGGACAGTGCACTGAGAAGACTAAAGAATTCGACTTTGTTTGGAGGTAGAGAGTGTCACACTGTTACTACAGAAGAGTGATCCCCGCTTTTTTCTTTATCGGAATCAAAAATTCGTCATCAAAACTGCTAGTGCGGTGGGAAGGGCTAATTTGGGACGCTAACCTAAGCGGTAAAATTTGGTGCAAAGCAACACTCCATGGAAGTAAAATACGTAGAGACACCGATGCTATGTTCGCGCTAACAGTGCCGCGCATTGTACGCCCGATGTATCCCCGCGCGCGGACAGTATGAGCTGGAACACCCGATCCAACCTTTTTCTGCGTGTGCGACTCCCACAAGCTCCATTATTCCTCAACTTCGCTTTCTATTCCTAGTTCGGACCACAGCTCTCTCAAAAACAGGTGGTAGGCCAAAGAAGCATGAAAGGCGTTTTCGGCTCATATTGTCCTCGGTAGTAGCTTTTCGTGTTTCGTAGAGGTTCACTGCGAGACACTCACAGCTGAAGCGGCCAATCGGCGGTTTCATCCATTCATATCGTGTCCCTTAAGAACTCAGATTACGCGAAAAACTTTGCCGGCGAATAACCGGGTTTTCGAGTGAAAAACAATAGAGCACCGATGCCGCATTTCAGCTGAGACTAAGTTCGGCAGTCAGGCGCGTCAGGAAAAACTTTGCATGTGTACCTATGTGAACGTGTGTGGAAGAGGTAACTAGCTCAGAAATACTCACCTCGCAAAGCTTGCTGCTTCTGGTAGGGACGAAGTTTTTCCTCCCAATCATGTGGAGCCATGCCTTCTGCCTCCTCAGATCGGCTTTCCGAAGCGGGACGGCGAACAACTTTTTTCCACTACCAGAACTCTGGCTGCACCCAAAAGCGCAACACCCCGTCATCTAACACAAACGCTTACTACTTGACTTGCCTCATTACGGTCCAGAAACACCAGGACGTCGAGCTAAAGTCGTCGGCGAGTATCACGAAACACGCGAGCGGACGGAGCAGCCGAGCAGCTTGGAAGCAAATGGCGGACGGAAGTGGCGACAATTCCGGAAATCACGTGACATCGCTCTCCTCCAATAGAAAGAGATGTCGGCGCGGCAAAGAATGACGGTACTTGTAGAACGCAGTGAAAAAATATCGAGGGACTTTAACTCAGACAGGTTCCTAGCAGATGCGTCTTTTTTTATTTTTTCAGCGCCACCTGTTTTTATTTACGCTCGGTAACCCTTTTGTTGTTCGCAACTAGGAGGCTTTAGTAGAATATCCGCGTGAAGACAACCCTGGGTCGTCTCACCTCATGTCGTTTGATGTTAAAGATCTGTTTTATTCTATTACCCATAAGGAGTTCATGGAGGCTGTCGAGAAGCGCATTGAAACGTTTGGGTCTGTGGCCGATCTCTAATTCGTCTGGGATTGCGGGTGACGCTTTTCTCAAGTTACTGTGTTTTACCTCGTGTCGACCTTTGCTATTTTTGGAGGCGATACTTTTTGCACAAGAGCGGTATCTGCGGCCATTCCTGAAAGGCTGGATGAACGGGTGGTGAAAGTGTTTAGGTATGTCGATGCTTACCTTATTGTGCTGAAAACCAGTGGAAACTCAGAGGACGAGGATGTGGTTTCCTGGATGTTGGGTACGTTCACGAAATGTTCTACGAGCCTAAACCTTAAGTGTGACACCCCGATTGAGGGTGCCTCACAATTTTTGGATCTCAATCTTCAGATCTCAACCTTGCGCTCCTCGCCGTCTGACCATCTCGCAGAAGTTGTGATAGATGTACATGTTCTCCGTTAATTGGTGACATTAGGATTATAGCACGGCACAAAGGCAAGACTGCCAAAAAAAATGTCGAGCCTTTTTTTTTATTATTGCCAGCTATTATGCGGTTATGAGTGCAAGCGCACCGTCGGTAGCTCTGGCGGGTGACAGGGTTGAATTTATTGGGATGTCGCACAGGTTTGTATAGGCGTGTGTCGGCATGATTGAGAAGGGGAAGGACGGGGGTTGTTGTAGGGTTGTTCGTTTTTGTGTCTATCCTGTCCAGTTCATGTTGACTTCATGTAGAGTGCACACGTAAAAGTTCAGTTATACAGCATTGTTTGTGTGCTCCTTCCACCTGTCTTCTGTTTTTCACCGTTTTTTTTTCACTTAAACATTTGAGCATTAGCTAAAACGTCGCCTTCAGTGTTACGTCGGATAGTTTATATTCGTATTCAACAATTTTACGTTACTGATCATTCGCCGATCTTCTGGTTTTCTCAGTTCATACGATCCGGTGAAGCAGATGAAACGATATTATTTCCAGCAGAGCTGCCGCTGCACTCAAAAACAGTTTGGACATGTTCGGAGAAGCAGAACAAGCAACAAACATTCATACACATTGTTAGAATTTTTTTTCTATGCTTGACCTCGCCCTCAAACTACAGAAGAACTTGTTTGAGAACCCCTGTACACTATGGAAGACTGCTTAAATGGCCAAAAAGCTACCTGTCGAAAGAGTGTCATGTGTTTATTTACCCAGTGGAATAAAGTCATAAGAAGTCAATTACTTTGGCTTAGGTTTCTAAGAGTATTCCCTGTCTGCATTGACGGTTATTCGCGCGCCTTTGGAGCGTTTGCTGTATTTACTGCAACAAATGAAAATGTAGTTCAATAAACGCTGATAGTAATTTTTGGGCCCCTTTTGTTTTTATAGGCGCAAAACCAATCGCATTGTGAAATAGCCGGCTCCCTTTCGAGGAAAAATGACTTACTGATGTTTCAATATTACGAATGCCTTGATGTAAAACAAACATTAATTTTACTGTTCTGTTCTCATACGTTCTAAAACAACCGCACCAGCTGCACGTTTAGATGCGTCTCTTTTCAACGACAAAATCTCCATTATGGAAACAATAATTACACACAGCACACATCCTTCTAAGTGCTCCATTGTTTTTTAAATAAAATTAAAAGAAAATTTTCATGGGACGTATTTCTGTTTTGCTAAGTATATTTGTGCGCAGATCTTTATTTTCTCACATGGCACAGCTGGCCGTTATCTTCCTTAAACCGCTTAGGCAAAAACGTTTTAATTAGTTGACCCGTGAATTAACGGACTTGGCAGGTTAATTAGAATCAACGAAGGGATTATGTCAGGAAAGACCAGACTTCCTAACTTTTTTTTTCGTATCGTTTCATATTCGTCAAAGTCAAACTCTTAATGCATTTTTCTTTTTTTATTGAGGGTTAGAAATAAATGACAGTGCTTATCTTTGTCATCTGCCGCTTTTGGGATGATAAGGTGGATATTTACGCAAATACAAGGTCGCTTGGTCTTCTTGGACAGACAAAAACTGTGTGAGCAAGGCAGCCTTAAAATAATGAGCAAGATCTTAATATTTAATATCAAAGTACAGCCAAATATTTGAGCCGCATGTTAAATGTGTTGGGAGAATTTTTCTGCATTTAATAGCGGCTTTCATAGAAGTCAAATCGAAATCTAAAAAAAAAAAAATTCATAGACTGCGTTTCAATGTAGCGTAACTAAAAATACCCTCCTTTGATCGGCAAAGATGAATCACCTATGTGCCCTTCGCGCTTTTCACTCAATAGCTGATGCTGCTGATTTTAAAATTGCGACAACTAATTTTTTTATTGTTTCTTTGCTATTGTTTTTATTTAGTGCCTTGTTCGTTTGAACACTCAGATATATTTGTGTCAAAACTCACTCCTCTCTGTAATGCCTTCGGGCCCTGAGAGAAAATAAATGAAGTGAAAAAGTGACAAAAAAACTCGTCGCTAGTTTTTTAGACAGCCGCAGTCGTATTCATCCGTCGTGACTGTATACCGGTGTTTTAAAGTTAGTAGCGTGTCTAAGAAGTCGTGGAGCTAAGCGAAGAATCAGCGACTAAGGAGTGACTGGACCCTGCGGTATTAGGAACGGTTCGTATATGGTTTCCGCTGTCCTGTAAGGTTCTCCGCAACCCGCTGCGAGATCCGGTACTGGCAAGGCTAGCGCCGTGCATCTGCGGTAATAGAGTCTTCGTTCCGAAGAGCATAGCGGGGGTGCGAAAACGGTCTATGAGAACTCCTTATTCACGAGCGCAAGGCAAACGGGTGTTTATCTAGTCAGGAGTAACAAGCGGAAGTGACATAAAAATATGGGTCGAACTTAAAGGGATACTGAACCGAAATTTCGAACTCACAAAACAAGGCTGGACGGAAAGGCGGGACGCTGCAAAACCCAAAAACATCACCCATACAGCGATATCTCTGACAGAACGCCGTAGTTTTGGAAAAGAAGTGCGCGATTGAACCCGGCCGACAAGGCCGACGAGACAATTCACGTCACGATTCTCATTCCTCTCCCCTCGCTACGTCCCGTCGAACTGGTTGACCGAAGCGAGGAAGAGAAAAGAGAGGCCACTTCTCCTCATTCTCAAACTTTTCAAGGGGACATGATCGCACCCTTCTTTTCAAGAAGTATACGCCTCATACGTTCGAGATATCGATGTATGTGTGATGTTTTAGAGTTTACAGCGTCCCGTTCAACGCTTCTGCAGCCGTATTTTGCAAAATCCACATTTCGGTTCAGTATCCCTTTAACCCTTTCCCTACCATGGACGATCTGAGTTCGTCTACACTGTTTTTACCCCCCCCCCCCCCCCCGAAAACGACCTGGGCTCGTCCACGTTGATTCGGGCTCCAATTCGCTACCATGAACGAACTGCGCGTCCACGTGTTTCTAGTGAGCTTTACCGTGGATAGATGGCACTTCACGAAAAATAAAAACATGGTGAATTTCTGAATTTGACAGAAAATTGTTCCAACGCAGGCAACATGGAATTTAAAAATGGCGACGTTAACTTCTGGTCGCTGCGTTCATAGTGACGATCTTCCTCAAAATTGGGGCGAAAACGAAGATATTGTGACGTCTCTTCAGATTCAGAAGACGAGAAAATGAATATCATCGAACAGCGAGAGCAATCCAACTGAGTTGTTTTATTTGAGCTCAGACGACTCCGACTTCGATGAGGACATTCTGTCGGCATGGACTAGAATCAGTGCAGAAAAATCCCCTCCAGCCACTCCACCTTTGCGTTCACTTTGCGTGCAATGTAATGTGAACTGTCTGCAGTATTGCTACGCCCGGCCTGAATGTCCATGTGCAAGGTGATGTGAATTGTCTGCGGTAATGCAGTGAAGCGGAAGTTTAGTCCCTTTTTCTTTTTGCAGTGTGTTCAAAGATTTCTCATATAATAACTATTTTGGCACCTATTTTTGACCTTTGTATTGCATATTAAATTTCTAGGGCACATAAAAAATTCGGTATTTTCAAATCGTTTTTTTTTTTCTTTTAGGTAGGCAAAGGGTTAAACGTTATTGCGTAAATTAGGGCTGTGTCGCGTAAAATAATATTTTAAATATGTATTCGGAGAAATAAAATGTGATTATGGAAACGTATTGTCCGGGACAGAGTTTAACAAATAAAGTAAGAAAATATGACGTTTTCGTGCACAATTCGCGAAAGAGAAAAGCGATAGCTGTATCATTAACAGAGAGATGAGGTTGTGCATATAAGCGTTGGAACGGTCTTGCAATAAATCAGTTGAGAGTAGCGCCTTTCCCGTTGCTTGCGCTATTTCCTATCGTCCCTGTTTGTGTGCGCTTTTAAACCTTATACCGATAGCTGTAGCACGTTGGCGCAACGCGGGAAAAATGGTGTCTCATACCGGAGGACGGAAATGCGAAGTGATTAACGCACATAGCTTTCGTGGTTGGCGTCGTGGATTCCACTGACGACTGCCACGAGTGTTCGGTGATCGGTAAAGTGGGCAAGGAGAGGCACTGGATGCTCGGTAAAGTGGGAAAAATGACTATTAACCTACTACCGGCGGTCAGTGTGGGCGTGACGCGAGCCGTGGAATCCAGTCGTTCCCTCCGCGCTCGCTCCTGGGGACGGAGTACGGCCTTCACACGGCGGCGCCATTAGGAAAGGTCGGTGGTAGTGACGACGTAAGCGAAGCGCAGGTTTTTCCTTTGTTATTGAGCGGGGAAGTGAGGGGATAATGGGGAGTTTTAGTGGAATCATTCTCAGAGGCGAGCTACCGCTATGGACGTGCGCTTCAGAGCATGAATCGAAGTGGCATTGCGAGCTCCTGATACAGATAGCGTTGCCTGAAAACACGATCTACTAAAACTCCCTCATGTTGACGTTCAGCGATGAGCGGAGAAGGGAACGCATGTAGGGAAACGAGACGAAGCTCGCGTGCAAGGCAGACAAGTTCCAGCAGATCATGTATTACGTTCCGAGTTGAGTTTAAAAAAAAGATATGTTATAGTGAAATCGAACGCGGTGGAAGTTCTTAAAGCTCTCCAACAGTACGCGCAGAAACTGGATACCGCAAAAGAGGAATTCCTTATGACGCGAGTAATGTTTGAAAACACGTGCTTTGAACTTATCGTTAGCACACGACAGGGGAAGACGCTTCCTCGTCGACCATCCGTTATTGGCGGGTCGTCGGGGCTCTCCTCTCTTCCCTCTTCGCACTGCACGGGCATTTGGAACAGCATTGAGCCATTAAATAAGCTACGCTTCAGAGTAACGACACTTCCCCATATTCTGGCCTAAAATTACGGTAGAGTTATCTGAAGGTTTATCTACAATCACAAGAAACGCTTTTCCGTCCTCCATAAATATTTTAACAGTTTGCGACCGCACAATGAAATATTACATGAGCTTCTTAACACTGAATCTAAGGCTGAGGAAGCCGCTCTTTGGAACAATTACGATCGGGAGTTGCGTCTGCTCTGTACTAAGCACCAAGATGGCGGCGCCCACAAAAATATCCGGGAACAGAGTGCCGATACTCTAAGCGTATAATTAAGTCTTTCTAGAAAAGCCGACTTCTCTTTTTCGTGGCATGAGGGAGAGAAGGGTTTTTCCATCTCTGTTGCGACGACGAAGAACAAACGTCGACAACAAAGTCCTTGCAAAGTGTCACCCGTAAATATATGTGCCCTTAAAGAGATACACTTTTGCTGGGGGATCGGTGGCCGAGTGAGCCAGCGCACACCCAGCTCGACGCGCGTGGAGCGAAAGCTCGCGCTGCAACTCAGGGATCCTGGGTTCGAGCCCCACCCCTGCCCGTTTCGATCTGGATGAGCATCGTACCGGCGTGCGGTCGTGTATCACTACTGCGTGGTGCACGTTAAAGACCCTTGAGCTAGCGGTTGTACCGCACTGGCTGAATTGCTCATCTACAGCGAGTGACTCGTCACAACTTTAAATGGCTGACCAACTACACGCTGTGCAAATATCCCCACAACCCCAATTTTTACACTTTTGCTGCAACGCGTCAAGATCGTTCCTAGTGATTGGTTATTTTTCCGCGATCTGGGGTCAGGCTGTGCACAGCGCGCTGCCGCGTTTCAAAAGATATATTTTCCAACGCTAAGTCTAAAGGTTCATTCACACTGCCCTTTTTTCTTAGGTTAAGTTACGTTATGAAATATTACGTTGAAGTCACCGCGTCCTCTGTGCTTCATATTAAAGGGGCCCTGCAATCATATTTAAGCGTCGACCTTTCTTTGCGGTTTCCACGTCTCTTGGGGTTCGGGTAAGCCAGCGGGCACGGAGAGAGTAACTAAATATCAGCGCGTTATATTTTAACCGGACGACGCGGAAACCTCCTGCACCGACGAGGGCGACACGCGGTACCGAGAACGTGCAAAATGTGACGTCTTTGGTCCTGGGTTTACTACTGGTCAGAGCCGCTAAAAGCTTCTTTTAGACGAAATACAAAATATAAGTGGCGCGAACCGTTTCAATTATTTATACAAGTAGTTTTTGTTCAGTATTTTAAATCAGAAAAGAAACGAATGCAAGTTAAAATACGTAAACAAGAAATGACCCGTCGACATACCCGCCACCAAGCGGTGGAAAAGGCGGCGCATACTAGAAAGGAGTAATGGGATCAGGCGCCGACACCGAAAGGTCCCGGATGTACGCGGCGGCGCTGCGGTCGTAACGACAGGAGGATCCGACCGGCTTCGAGGGTTCCGGTGGCCTTCGGCGAGAGGCTTTCTCTTGTGGCTTAGCTGCTTCGCGGTATGGCAGCGCGAAGTGGCTCCCATTCTTAACTGATCTTTACCCCGTGTTTGCTGTCGTTCGTGGCCAATGAAGTGTCATGCCGAATTAGTGTTTAATCGCGCAGCAAATGCAGTAAGAGCCGCTCTGGCTGCCCGCTGCATACAGCCTATCCAGAACATGCTGTAGTGGCGCCCTCTCGCGCCATCGACACGGAGTGCGGCAGCCGTGAGTGCTCGATGAGCTCACTAGCCCTCCTCTAGTTCACGGCCACTCAAGCAACCAAGGACGTCATGAGGGAGGTTATGTTTTGCTTGTTTTTGTAATCTTAATTTGCCTATAACTTTTAAAATAAAGCGAATTTCGCGAAAAGATAAGTATCACTAAGTTACTACGTTCAGTGCGCTCAGGTTCGGTGCAAATTAAAAGCCAGTAAAAAGTCATTGCAGTGCCCCTTTAAGCGAGGCTGCCAGTTCAAGAAGAAAGCATGACACGCGACATTCCAGACACGAATGTTTCAGTGACTTATGCGTAACGTAACTTAACGTAAGAAAATGAGGCAGTGCGAATCAGCCTTCAACGCGAGCAAAACCTTACAAGCCGATGAATATGCAAGACAATGCACGATTCCCTTGAAGAAGAATTAACGAGAAACCGAATTGCGGTGCATTCAGATATATGCTTAAATATGCACAAAACAACAAGGTGTGACAAGGTGCAGGAATTTCCTAAATACAGTGGCGGAACAAAAAGGCATATTGCCGCGCGCGTAGCTGGCGAAGTGGGCAGTGCGGTCGCGCCTAACGGTTACCGTGCTTGCCTCCCACGCGAAGAGCCAGAGTTCGATTCCTGGCGCGACACGTCTTTCATTTATTCTTGCAATTTACTGCTCTGGTAAATTCGAGAACTCTGTTGCATGTTCGAGGTTAGAATGTTTTGTGAGCGACCCTTCTACGCCGCCTGTTCGAAAAGCCCACGCGTGTACAAAAGGGTCTCTGCGTGGCGAGTCGCAGTCCGTTTCGCCCCAGCGTTCGACTCTGCTGTTACGCCGACTTCGACGCCCGCGATGCTCTGCTTTCTGTTCCCTTTTTATTTTTGGGCACAAGTTCGCCCCATTAAACGTTTAGTTTCTTCAGTTATCGCCCCATCACTTGTCATTCGTGACATTTTGGTGGAGGTGCGGGATAGTGCATTCAATGCCCATGGCGCGTACCGCTTCGCAGACACCCGGCCAAGCGACGTGCTCAGCCCCGGAAGGGTACCTTGCTCGAAGAGTCCGAAGCCCGAAGAAGCCGTCGTACCAGAGGTCAGCCCTCCGAACTTGGTCTCTTGCCTGAGAAACGGAAGAACAAGATCCCGACCATGACCACCCCGCCCGTCGTCGTCCTGCCCGTCGCTCCGCGGACACCTGCTCCATTCCTCGGCCAGATCTACGAGGACGTCGAAGACTGGATCAACCAGTACGAACGCGTGGCTCGCCACAACGGGTGGAGTGACGAACAGCGCCTGCAAAACTTCTTTTTCTCGTTTGAAGGAACTGGCGCTGGTTCGAAAATTATGAAGCTTCGTTGACCTCGTGGGACCTTTGCGAGAACGAGCTCACGCGAACATTCGCCTGTCAACACCGAAGGGAGAGGGCCAAAGACCTGCTACAATCGAGGACCCAGGGCCCCAGTGAAAGCGTCACGAGCTTTGTGGGAGACGTGCTTTGCCTCAGCTCCCGCGCCGACGCTTAGGCCACAGAGGGAAAGAAGCTGCGCATTTTCATGCGCGGCGTGAAGGACGATATCTTTGGTGGACTCGTACGCAACCCACCGACGACCGTTCAAGGATTTGTCACGGAGGCGACGAACATCGAGCGTGCTCTGCAGGCCCGAGCCAGCCAATACGAGAGACTACCTGGCGTCAGCGCTGTTCCGCAGTCTCCTTGCGACCTTGCCCACGGTATCCCGGGCATTCGAGAACTCATTCGCGAGGTCGTCCGGGAATGCTGAGCACTCGGCCACAATCTCCATTTCTGAGGTTGTTCGGGACGAGGTACAGCGAGCGTTCCTTCCGGATGCCCCTGTCACCATGGCCGCAGCCGATGAGCCGACGCTGACCTACGCCGCATTGGCCCGACGACCGCCTCCAACTGCTCAACATTACCCGGTGGCGCCACGACGAGACCATCCAACGCAGGCGTACCCCCACGCAACGACGAAGGGCGTCAGTACGACTACCGAGAACAGCCGGCGCCGAGGAAAACCGACGTGTGGAGGACAGCGGATCGATGACCCATCTGCTACCACTGCGGGGAAGCCGCAGTGGTAGCAGATAAAGGCAGATCAGAGCTCATCGAATGACCAGCGGTCATTCGATGAGCTCAAACGAAGACTCCAGACGCCCCCGATCCTTGGCCATTTCGACCAATTCGCTGAAAAAGAGATCCACACGGACGCCAGTAACACCGGACTTGGCGCGGTACAGTACTCCAAATGCAAGACGGGGCAGAGCGAGTCATTGCATACGCGAGTCGGACGCTGTCTAAGGCGGAGAAGAACCACTCAACGACTGAAAAGGTGTGCCTTGCTGTCGTCTGGGCGATAACAAAGTTCCGCCCATATTTGTATAGAAGTCCTTTTCGCGTGGTCACGGACTACCACTCGCTCTGCTGGCTCGCGAATCTGAAGGACCCCTCCGGACGCCTCGCCCAGTGGAGCCTGCGACTGCAGGAGTTCCACATGACCGTGTAGAAATCCGGCCGGAAGCACAATGACGCCGACTGCCTGTCAAGGGCCCCAGTCGAGGCCGGTCCTGTCTGCATCGAAGACGACGACGATGAGTGTTTCCTCGGCGCTCTGGATGTCAGCGACATGGCAGCACTCCAACGCGACGACCCTGAGCCACGAGCGCTCATTGAGCACCTACAGAGACAAACGAGTACGGTTTCTCGTGCTTTCTTACGAATCCTGCCTACCTTCTTCATACGGCAAAGGGGCTGTACAGAGAGAACTTCGTCAACAACAGGACAGCGTACGTGGCTGTTGGTTATTCCTTCCAGCCTTCGAGAAAAATCTCCCAAGGATGCCATGACGACCCAACGGCTAGACACCTTGGCTACAGCAGGACGCTCGCCAGGATTCGAGAAAAGTACTACTGGCCGAGACTACCGAAGACCCTTCATCCCTACACTTGATCATGCCACGAGTGTCAGCGACACAAGAAACAGCCGACGAAGCCGTCAGGACTTCTCCATCCGATTTCTCCCCCGTTCATGCAATTCCAGCAGATCGGAATGGATTTATTTGGCCCTTTCCCACCGTCAACGTCGGGAAACCGCTGGATAATCGTCGCCACCGATTATCTCACACGGTACACCGAGACGAAAGCCCTTCCAGCAGGCACGGCTGTTGAAGTCGCCAAGTTCTTCATCGAGCGCATTGTCCTCCGGCATGGCGCCCCTGAAGTCCTCAACAAAGACCGTGGATCTTCGTTCATTGCCCAGCTGACGCAAGAAATCCTTCGTCTCAGTGGCACCAGCCATCGTCGTCACTGCGTACCATCCGCAGACAAATGGACTAACAGAACGTCTATACAAAACTATCGCTGACATGATCTCTATTTATGTTGACGTAGAGCACAAGACTTGGGACGAAGTGTTGCACTACGTCACGTTTGCATACAACACGGCGGTACAAGAGACTACAGGAGCAACACCGTTCCAGCTGGTGCATGGCAGAAAAGTAACGACCATGCTCGACCCGATGCTACCCCACGAACCAGTTGATGATGGACGCCCCGACGCACAGGTTGTTGTTTAACGAGCCGAAGAAGTTCGCCAGCTCGCCCGACTCCGAATTCAAGATCAACGACGTGTCGACGTTACCCGCTACAACCTTCGCCGGATCGACGTTCGCTTCAAGCCCGGAGAACGTGTGTGGGTTTGGACCCCGATACGACGACGCGGCCTAAGGCGGAAACTCCTGAGGCGCTACTTCGGATCCTACAAAGTGCTTCGTCGACTTGGAGATCTTAACTACGAGGTGATGCCCGACGGAACAAGAACATCATCACGCAGCCCACTACAACCTGAAGTCGTCCACGTCGTGCGCCTGAAGCCGTACTATGCGCGATTGGACTGTGGACCTTATGTAATCAAAATGGCTCTTTAGTTTTCCGTTTTCTCTATTTGCTTTGTTTCGCGTTGCATCGGGGTGATGCACTTTTTAAAGAGGGAGTAATGCCGCGCGCGTGGCTGGCTAAGTGGGCAGTGCTGCCGTGGCCTAACGGTTGTCGTGCTCGCCTCCACGCGAAGAGCCAGGGTTCGATTCCTGGGCGCGACACGTCTTTTTTTATTCTTTGTTGCATGTTCGAGGTTAGAATGTTCTATGCGCGAACCTCCTACGCCGATTGTTCTAAAAGTCTACGCGTGTACAAAGGGGCTCCGCCTGGCAAGACGCAGTCAGTTTCGCCCCAGCGTTCGACTCTGCTGTCAAGCCGACTTCGACGCCCGCGACGCTCTGCTTTCTTCTGTTCCTTTTTATTGTTGGGCACAAGTTCGCCCCATTAAACGTTTAGTTTCTTCAGTTATTATCGCCTCATCACTTGTCATTCGTGACAATATAACGGAGCTCAAGCACGAGGTCATATACAAACGTGAAAACAAAATGTCCGACTTCGCAGCAAGAAAGGTTAGTGTCTGCCACAGATAATATGTTCACACTCGGCGTAACGTGCCGATCTTTCATAACACACGCAAACGTAAGCGCACGATGCGGATCAATTTCGTTCAGACTACAAGCAATCTTAGTCTGAACGAATTCGTTCCGCTTGTTGCGCTTAGGTTCGAGTGTGTTATGAAAGATCGGCGCGTTGCGTTCGTACTGTGAACGCATAGCATAAGGCTGCTTGTGGCTACACAAAATACTTTACTAGGGAAACACAGGGCACTCCCCTCCTTGGCACTAGACAAAACGATGGCTGCGCCGAACCCTTTCCTGGAGGATTGATTTATTTGGCGACGCCTCTCCCCCATCCTCCCTGATTGCGCTACTCCCCTCTTAAGTTCAAAGTGCACGAATGTTTGAGCAACTCTGATTAGAATAAAAACATTCAACTGCTCTGCTGTAAAAAAATAAACACAACAATCCCTACAGCACGTGGCGTTAAGAGCACATAGATGATGCTACTTTATACGTTTAGGTAGATTTGTAGTAGACCTAGACGAAGTGACGTATTTCCTGTAACAAATGTCAAAGCTTAAATCAATACCACTGCAAGCAAGGGAGTATGTTTGTATTCGAAGACACCGAGCATAGCCTCGGCCTTCGATTTACCTATCGGATTACTCGATGAATCGTAGCGGTATGTTTTCCATCTCCAAAGGAGTCCTGAATATTCCGGCCATAACGGCGGACATCACTATCAGCTTTACCGGATGGACTATGAACTCCGTAACGATAACGTTGAACATGTTGCAGCGCAACCAGGATAGGCTGCGGTAGTACCCGTAGGTCAGTCCATAGAGGATAATGAGGATGGAGTTGATGATCGAACCTCCTATGCAAAGAACCCAGGCAGTGAATGAAGTCCATTTAGGAAAGATGTAGTTTGTCGCGCTGTTTGTCAGCAGTTCTTTGGGCACCTTCCCCGTGGGAGAAGAGGACGCCGATTTTGCGTCGTCGTCGAGCCATTCCTGGACGGAACCGTCCACCGCTACTTTGGGCACGATAGACTTGCGGTGTAGAAATGGCGGTCTTGATCTTTCGAAGAGGAAGAGAACTAGGAACACGAAGGGGGTTACGATTGCCGACGACTGCATGGCGATGATGACCTCACTTAACGTTGGTACTTCCACGAGGGTGTAGAGGATATTGGAACGAAAGATCTCGTCTTCGTCCGCATTCAACCCGTAGAACATCAAGCAGACCATCATTCCGGAAACTACCAGCAGGAGCGCCACCGATGCGCGTTGCTTTCGAGTAAAGTTTCCGGTAGGCAATCGGCTGAAGATGCTAAAGATGAGATGTTCTTCTCGGAAGTACCGGATGACTCTAGCCTTAAAGATCCTCAACGGGGAACGCAAAACAGACGCACTGGTCGGTTCAAATGTGAACGTTGACGTGCCTGTTTCAGCATCCGGTCGAAGTTTCTGGTCAATCAAAAATATGGTCCTTGACGATGTTTGAAGGTCTCTGATTACAATGGTGTTCAACGTCCAGGGCGGATTTTTTCCTTTTTGATCGACTGTAATATCAATTGTCTCAACAGTCCCAAGGGACGTCGGATGGCTCAGGAAGTACCAATCTCTTCCTCCAGCTTGAAGAGCAAATGGATTTTTGCCGCCGTCCCGGATCACTACGGTCCTGGAGTCTTCCTGTGAACCATGAATTTTGATGCTGACCTTACTTGATGTCCCTGCGCCACTGCGAAACCAAGTGTAAAAGAAAGTAAGTAGCCGAAAGCGTCGTTCGGATTGTTCTCGGACAAGTATTCTATTCCAGCGGCACCTTCATCTCTCGCGTCTTGCTGGAAAGACCAAACCATAACAACGCCGTATAGCACCCATACGACGGCAACAACGATGGTCATGACGAGGTTGCTGGACATGCCTTGAAAGAGGAACTGCAAGTTGGTAAAGTCAATCGGATGTGGGGCAATGAACAGGCCACCCGTGAACACGGAAGCATGATCGCAAGCGCACCGAACGTACTGGTTGTCCGAGAAGTGCAGCACTCTGCACCCCGAAGTCGCCCAGGTCTGTCGAGTAGAGTTCCACAACAGGCAGCTGTACGTTGCCGACCGTAAAATGTACGATACATTTATGAAGTCTTCAGATGATTTGTATAGGCGGTCTTGGAGTTTGCGCTTGGTTTCATTCGTGAGGGGATAAACGGCGAGCGTGAGCGTTCCTCTATCCGGCACCGATACGAACCTCACCTCTTTCGGAACGTTAAACAGCAGATTTCGCAGGTTTTGTTTCAGAAAATCTTGGCTCGTCGGCAATCGGTTCATGGTGACGGCCGTTATGAATCGATCTTCGTCATTCACTGGCGCAACCTCGATCTTGACATAAACCCCGGGCTGCGTTACAACAATCGTATGGATTGATACATTAGCGAACGAGGTGTGAAAAGTGTGGTTTATATCCTCGAAGACAAGGGCCTCCGGTCTCTTCAAGACGATATTCACTCCTAATCTCGAGAATTTAGACGAACCGTCGGTTCCGTTTCTTACGTCGACGAGCACAGCCTGTGTGTTGGAGAACCGACTTGAGTTGTCGCAATTGAAAGGATTCCAGGGAAACACAATGGTCGTGAGCTGGTTCACCGCGCCGTTGATTCGAACCTTGGTGCCGTTCTCGGAGCCCAGATACCCCTGACGCTTGGAGTCACGGATCCAAATTTCGTAGTCGTCCACTCGCATTTCGCGATCTGCGTCGATGGTGTCGACGACACGCGTGACGCCTTCGGCGACGTGAGCCATGTTGGCCACAATCGTTTCGGCACTGGTGCAGGTGTCCTCCATCTGGCGAAAAAATAAAAACAAATGTGTAATTACACTGGTTTCTGAAGTCACAAGTAAACGGTGTGAGTTTATTTTTTGTCAAGATAGCTTGAACATCCCTGTGAGTTTACGCAGCCTACTCAACTCTCGTTAAAGGCTTCAACTTAGATTCTACAACGGCACAAAACTGACCTCGAATCTAAGCAATAGGCACATGTATCGAGCTGGTCGCGCTTAAATATTGACAGTAAGTCAATGTCATTAACGCTGCACGCGATCGTTTGCAAGAGTCAACTTCTAGCGACCGTGGTTGTATTGCCTAAATAAAGTTCCTTTTCGGTCGGAAACCTTTGCAACAAAGGCGAAAATGGCTACGTCTTAGATTTCTGCATGATCTCCATTCTATATAGTAACAACGGTCTGGAATACAGCTTGACACCTCATTATGTTTCTCATGAATTGATTAGCAATGAAATATAATTTTTTGCGCGGACTTGCGCACTATATTCCGTTCACCATTCAGCTGATGGGCCAGAAAATACTACACGCACGAGATCGCGGTCTTCGAACGTGCTCTCCCCGAAAAGAGCGCCCCTTTCACACAAAGTCCGTTTCAAATTTGACGCGTTTATATAGCTTCGCGCTTGTCTCCTTCGCTGCCATGTGAGCTTAATCGGGCCGTTCAAGGATAATGGGCCCTAATGTTACTTTAAACAAGCTTACAAGCCTTAGTGTGGCCCATGTATACTCGCAAGCACTGCCACTATCCCACAAGCCTATTTATCGCAGTATAATTTAAAGAATAGAAACGAACTACTCCCTCTTCGCGCTTCTCTCCTTCGCTACCATGTGAGCTTAGTAGGGAGTTCAACGATAATGGGTCCTAAAGTTACTTTAAACAAGGTTACTAGCCCTAGTGTCGCCCATGTATACTCGCAAGTACTGCCACTAACCCACGAGCCTATTTATCGTGGTGTAATTTAAAGAATAAATGCGAACTATTTCTTTCAGTCTCTCCTTCGCAAAACTTTATGACGTAGTTTGGAGCTCGCACTGGTGATATAAGTCCCCTAGTGGCGATATTTGAATGCGGCTCATAGATTTGACCCGAGTCATTGCGTGATCACTGGACTTGGGCTTGGCCCAAGTCCAGTGCTCACGCAATGGCGTTTCTAATCACTGCAATGACGACAGAAGCCGAGCCCTAACAACGTCTGGAACGCATAGCGCGTGGCCTGCGCCTTTCCAACCCCGACGCGTGGCTGTGATTAACATTGGCGGCATATATCATCTACTCCAAATAACGCGGATGCTTGTTCTCGCAGCCTGTTTCATCCATTATAAGCGTCAGGGATTCATTCTAAGTGGTATTTACGCAGAGTACAAAACTCGTTGCACCGCCCCTTTAAGCTATACAATTTAGAAGCTCCGCCATTCTCCCCTAAAACGTCTTCCCTAGTGGATCCACACAGTGCCACCCACACCTTAAAAAAACACTAAAGTGAAAAAAAAAGTTTTTTGAATAGTTTTCCTTTTTTTTAACTAAAACATTTTGTTGGAGCAATATTTACGCCTTTAGACACAATTTAGCTGCAGAATGTGGAGGTTGCAGCTCGCTGAGCCCCGCTCCTGCTTACAAGGTGCTTACACTCTCATTGGCTGGAGAGATGATTGACGTGTGAAAGGTTGGTTGTAAATTTGTACCTACGAACCGTAATAGCAGTTTAATGGACTATTTTTTATGTTTGAGAAGCAACTAATCAATATAGTCTTTTTTTTTAAAGTATCCCGAGAATGCTTTTCCGCTTCCGTTTCAAACAATAACAAACACTGCTGCCGGCGTCTCCGGAGTGATGAACGAGAGCGGCTCGTCGAGCTCGTCTATTGTAATGAGTACGAGTCCTTCTGCGTTCATCGAGGTGTTTAGACGAAGATCTCCTCAACCGATCTACGTAGTTTGCAGCAAACAACCGTCGCAAGTACGCGCCTACGGAAGCGCTGCTGGCGCTGTGTGGGTGCGGGTGGTAGCGGGACTGGACTAAGCCTAGCGTCCCTTTTTAACTATGTTTGTTTGATCTGGCTTGATTTGCTCATTTAAGCGTGTTTATGTTGAATAAAGATATTGGTTCCCATAAAAGTGGCCCCGCTGCTCTGTGAATTGTGCGACCGTTTTTATTGGAACCATGGTTTCAGTACCAACAAGATACCTACACCTGTAAGAACTTAACGAGCGATTTACCTGGAGGCAATGGGGCGTTCGGCTCGCATCAAGTTTCTCCAGGTTTGTTCCCGTCATTTTACTTCAAAAGGAAAATAGCTCTATGCTTTGCAGTGCACCTGGCCAGCCAATAAGAATATTTTTAGGACGCGTTTTAGTTGTGCGTCATGACGCTCGCCCCCCTTGCTTGAGGATGCCGAACGAAAATATAACAAGAGAAAAGCTGGAAGGACTGCATATTTATTTTGCTGACTTTTTTAGCAGTCTCGGTTGCTTTTTACCGCACATTGACAGACGCTGACGGACGCTTGTATTGGACCGTGGCTCGTGAATGATGGAACGCTAGAACGCCGCTTTCATGGTCGCGTCCTGCAAGCGGTGTCGACGTTTTTAGACGGGGCCGGAATAGCAGACGAACGGAGGCGAAAACGGACGCCGACCGCGACTCACGGGCGCTGCAGACGACGATAGTCGGTAGTGAGATATCAGACGATGCCGTAGGCTGCCGCGCGTCTGCTCACACGACTAGCAGGCAGCGTCAGACTAGACGCACCGGATGTCGCGAAAGGGAGACACTAGACTTCTTAGCGTGTTGAGCCGAGCAGCTAAGCCAATGTAATGGTAAAGAGGCGGGGCCACCAATTTGTGGTCAGGGTTTAAAGTGTGCCGTGGCCTGCAGCTAAACTGTGTCTAACGGCGTAAATATTGCTAAAAACAGAACTTTTTTAGTGGAAAAATTTACAAAACAATATTAGGCCCTAAAAAAACTTTTTTTTCTTTCTAGTGTTCCTTTAAATCAACGTCGCCTGCCAGCGCCACTTGCAGCGTCTTACAACAAACACGACGTTACCACGCTAAGACGAACGCGTCTGTCGCTTTGAGTGTCAGCGTGTTTGCCACTCGGGGCGGATAAGGGATCCACTGGCGATGACGTCAGGTGGAGACCTTGTCTGTTCGGTGATATTATATCAAGCGGCCGTGAACCTGGCACGTCAGAATTACCTTCGACACGGCACCGGGCTTCGCCACGTCGGTGGGTGCCGTCAGATTGAGCATCGTCTTCATGCCACTGATCAGGACCTGGCCCAACACCGCCGTCTTCTCGGGAACCCGGTCGCTATCGTTGGCATTCGTCAGTTCGTTAAACTTCTGGGCGTAGCTACTGAGCAAGGTGACGGCTTCGTCCTTGAACGTCCTGCTCGGGTTGGCCCGGTTTTGGAGCACGATGTCCTGCGCAAAAACCGACACGGCTCAACCTTGAGACCAGTCTTGGGTAGCAACGCGCTACTAGTAACGCGTTACTGTAACTTCGTTACTTTTTTTGGTAACTTGTAACTGTAACGAGTTACTTTTTAAAAATGTAACTTGTAACTGTAACGAGTTACTTTTATCTGAGGTAACGATGAAAGTAACGACGTTACTCTTTGTCGTTACTTTTCAGGTTTTTATGAATATTATATCACTGAACGAGTACTATTTAGCTACATCTTGCCCTTTCCAAATCGTCTGTTGCGACATTTCGAGTGTCAAATTAGCCTTGCACAAACTTGTGAATACGTTCTTTGTCGCGAGTCACGACCCGAATATAGCCGCGTGTAGATTTTATAAAAATATCTAGTTATCTTTACGCACGCGCTTGTACTTTGTGATTGAACAACATAGATAGTGTTTTGAAGCACTATCTATGTTGTGGTTTTTTTTTCTGTGCAAACGCTTTTTAATCGGGTGAATCAACCGTGAAACAACAATACACGCGGAGGGCACTGCGCATGTTTCGCATTTTGATTTGCGCCACTACTCTGGCGTGGAAACGTTCAAACACAAATTTCGAGAAGCAACTGCTGCTAAGTTACAATATGAAGTAAAAAGCGTACTTTTTTCATTTTATACAATAAAACTTTGTGAGGGGCGTTTTCAAGTTTTTCTTAATTTTTTGTGTTACAGAAAAGTAACGGGGCTCGTGCCCCCACTAGTGAGATCCGGGGAAAGGGGGGGGGCAGAGCCTGCCCCCCCCCCCGGCCCGGGCCATGATCCTTACTGAGACGCTGTTTACGTGCCATGTAACGAGCTTCTAGTAGTGGCATGTAAACAAAATAACGCCCACGGTGCCTTTATTGACAAAATACATGGGACATGGAATCCCAGCGTGCTTTTGTTAACTTCAATCTCCACTTCTTGCGAATAAGTAACGCGCTGCCCTCCCCCCCCCCCCCCCCGGAGAATCTCTCAGCCTGCCCCCTCCGGGAAAATGGAAAGTCTATGCCGCTGACAGTAACTGAAAAGTAACGTCGTTACTTTTTAAAAGTAACTGTAACTGTAACAAGTTACTCTTTTGTTGCGGTAACTGTCACGGTAACTTCGCTACTTTTTTCTCAAAGTAACTGCAACTGTAACGAATTACTTTTTAAAAGTAACTTACCCAAGACTGCTTGAGACCCTCCGCAAATGTTTAGGGCCACCAAACCGGTGGTGGTACGTTCTGAGTATAGATGGCCACTTAACTGTAGAGTATCAGCGGCACTTCATTTCTCGATAGACCCTGATCGAAACCCCATTCAGCAACATTGGCGGTCGCAGTTTCTAGGCACGAAGCTTGCGACTGGACCAGGGTCCTCGTCGAACGCCGAAGCATGCACTGGTTTCCGACGCGGGCTGAGCCGAGCTCAAGTGAAAAACTGACGCAACCCTCTCGCTCAATACATGCCCAGAGTGCGTGCTCCCCGCCAAAAATGGCGAAATTCAGATAATTGGTGCTACAATTCCAACATAGCGCGCAGTATTAAAAAAGGTCGAATTTGCTTGTAGGCGCCGTCAATTTGGCGCTTAGGGCAGAGCGGGCTCCAGTGGCGATTGTTGCGATTCGGAAATGAGACTTGCTAGGCCTGCAGATACAACGTCAGGAAGCTCAAGCACTATCATTTTGCTCTGTCGCAAATAGATATTTTTTCCCGCATTTCTGGAGGAGGAGAAAGCGCTTCCGGCGATTTCAGGACAAGGGTCAGATCAGCGGCAGCAAATATTTTAAGCACCAACATGGCTGCCCGGGTCGTTGCTACAAGCGTAGCCTATTAGGTGTCTCAAGTTAGAGAGTGGTATGTTCTCCGTTTCAGGTTAAGTCCAGGCGCAGTTCCATTAGCGCGTATACGAGCTGCTGGATTCAATCAAACAGTTTCAAAACCGCAAGTCACTGAGCTTTTTTATGAATGTTTCGGCGATGATAGAACACGCACAGAAACATGACGAACGCCATGACGATTTGCATGTGACGCGGTTTGATCTGTCCCATCAGCTCGCAGCGTCGGCTGCGTGTGGACTTAAGGTGAAATGAAGTATCCTATTTGCAGGTTCTCATTCTTCACTCAATGTTAACAGAGTAGGGAGATCGTGCGGACCAATGAGAAGCAAGCGGCGCCTGTTCAAGAAAACGTGCTCGGGTCGAGGGGATTGAGAGGTAATAGAAACAGGCCAGCAGAACACTTCTCAGCGCTTATCAGCTTCTACTCCGAGAGAAAGCTGATATCAGAAAAAAAACTTTTTTTTGTATAATGGGACCTTTGGAACATAATGGGACATTTACTTTGGCATGAGCATGTTAAACGGTATGCTCCATGTTACGTGGGAAACGTGAATTTCCCGTGGAAACCGTTTATTTTTTCTCCTCTTCTTCAACTGAATTTACTGTATATCTTAGTGACTTTTTTTCCAGGTGCTCCTTCGAACATTATAATATGCGCTGGAATGCCTCAAAGTAGTCTATTTCTATTCCTTCGTTCAAGCCGTTTCTTGGTAGCTACAGTTATTGACAGGTAAAGAAATGCAGGGCTAAGTTGAGTTCATGGTTCTTGCTTCGTGATTTCTTCGTAATCGTTAAGTTTATGTTTCTTTCTGTGTGATTCGTTATTCGGCTTTTTTTATCGGCTAATTCAGCAATCCTAGTGGCTGCGGAGGAATAATAAGATCGATGCTCGAGACTTGTCGCGCTCTGCGCTTCTTAAGTTTGCAGTGCCTATACCAGCATGTGCTTAACCACATTCTTAAGTGCAACGTTGTAACTTATGTCAGCGGAGAGTGTATACCCGGAAGGCCTCAGCCTGGGTGCGTAGATCACCCTCGGTTTTGGTGTCCGTCTTCCTGAGATAGTCCAGGTAGCCCCTGCGTTGCTCTTCCTCTTTCTGCAAGGTCGGGCCAGTGTTGCAACTGTCGAAGAACTTCGAGTTCATCATCTTGGAGGTGGTCCTCATGTAGGTGATAACCTGTACAAAATAAGCACCTGATTTTATAGGTGCACCTACGTACGTGAGAGCTAATTTAATCTAGGCAGCTATCCTCTTTAAGCCTTACAGTTTGAGCTTCGGCCAAAGTTGTATTTGTTCCAATAATACCGTATATTCGGTGACAGGTTAAAGGCCGACGACCAGACTCGAGATTCTGCAAGGCAGGAGATCCTCCTCACCATGGGGGAGGAGGAAACAGGCAACGGTGGGCAGGGTAGAAGGAGGAGAGAAGGAAGCGGGGAAAAGTGGAAAGCGCGAACTGGTCGTCGGTTTTTAAGAACACGGTAGATGCCTCGCCTCCGGCACAAGCCCGTTGCCTACCACCGAGCTTTGCTGCGCGTAAGACGAAGTGTTATTAAGTCAGAAAGCTTGCGCTAGAGGGGTCCCGTCTAGAGTTAATACTGCTAAAACGCTGATATTGCTTATTTTTATCCTCCTGTATTTTTTCCGCAAATCAACGTCAAATCAGCAATCCGGTTTTGATTTTTTTTAAACAAAAAATAAAGACGCTGTTATACGAAGTATGAAGCAGGAAGCTGGTACGTATTCATCAAGATGTTTAAACAGTTCAGGTCTGGTTCAGACACTCGCGTTTGAGTGCGTTTGACTGCGTTGCGTCGAGAACCGAAAGCGAGTTACCGGCACATATGTGCTTCGAATGAAGCGTGGAATCTAATTCAAGGAATCATCTTGGCACACGATATAAGCAGCAGGGATGTCCTGGCTTCTCGCAGCCAAACGCAGTCAAACGAACTCAAACGCAGTTGTCTGAACCAGGCTTTAGACTGAGAGAGAAACTTAAAGTTAAATAGAAGGAACAGAAAAAATAAAATGACAGACAAGCGTCTCTGTTTTTTGCCCCTTGATCAGCTGTGCTGACTGAACGTACATCGCCGAAGTGTGTTCATAGTGGTAAGCTCCCTAAATGTAACCGACACAATCCAAAGCAATGACGTGCAAAAAAAAAAAGAAAGCTACACTCGTTTCAATTAACCGGTGATAGGACCATAAGTATAAAAAAAGAAATATGGGCAACCATAGAAACAGCTAAAGACAGGCATATGAAACATATTTAGCTAAGGAAATACTTTTCTGAAGCACCAGGAGGTGGAACGCCACTTGCATAAACCGTAGCCTTACTACAGCCAGGGTAGCATAAAAGCAAAGGGTTATTCATTGTATTAGAAATAATTAGACCACTTGGCCATAAACAGGTGTCACCAGAGTTCGCGACGATCCACGCTCCGACATTTATTTATTTTTGGCTCAAGAGTATCCTATCGTGTTCCACTCTGACGGCACTCATAAACTTCGTAGAATATATCCGGCTTTTTTAATATGAGCGATATGGCAGCGCGTTATACTCCATTCATTCTCAGGCCGAGGCTGCAGTTCTTGCTACAAGCGTAAGAGTATGAGATCGCGGCTTTGAAACTTTTTCCGCAGAACGAGCGCTTGCGCTATAGAAAGGCACGTCCCAAAGCCAGGAACACAAGCCAGCTACCGCTTGTAGCTTTGACTGCAGTCTCAGCTTAAGGGCGAGCGCAGTATAGCGACATCATTCTGAAACTTAGAGAAAACCTAAACTGTCGGAGGTGCACAGTAGGCCTGTTTCCCCAATAGGACTGACATTTGCCACTCGAGAGTGAGCGTCCTGTACAGCGAAGTGCCAAACGCCTATGTCGGTAATGGCGACGTGTTTTCGAGGAGAAATCCCTTAAGCATGCCATGATGACCCGACGGATCTTCTGCAGTCACTCAATCCTGGGAAAGTGGCGCCGTTGCCTCTCCGGTCTGCTATAACAACTGACACCTTAAGAATCGCGAGGCTTGGCTTATCATATTAATCCTTTTTGTGTCGTGATTTGTTCATCGGCATTCTCATCGGTCGGAGGTAACAACCTGAGTGGCTGCGAAGTGATAATAAGTAGCTCATAACTCGTTAAGACCTTTGTCTTTAAGCGCCAAGGCTCGTTCACACAGTGCGTCGACTGCGTTGCACTGCGTTGCGTCGTGCAGCACAGCGCCTCCTCATTGGCTCGACGTAACGGTTGCCATAGTAACAGCTCGACGGAGTCGTTTACAGGACGCAAGTGGTTGCAGTAGCGCTCCAACACAACTAAAACAGGACACAAACAGGTGTAACGCATAGGGACAACCAACATACCGAAAAGCGACTGGTCGGGCGCTATCGGTTGCCATGGCACTGGCAATTCTGGCCCACTCTAATCTTCGGAGCTTCCGGGGTGTCAGTCTAAACCGGCCACGCCTAGATCGCGATGGCGCGTCATTGCACTGAAAGCGTTCCTCGCCAATCTCAGCGTTTTTGGTACTGTATGTACAGTCAACTCATTATTCAGCTTCATCTCCAGTGTTACAATTATATGCCGCTGAGTATATTTCATAAGCGGAATTTTTTTTTTAATGTCGGCCAGTTCCGACGCCGCATGAAGTGGCAGTGCGTTGCTGTGCACTTGTTTTGTACACTCTTAATCTGGGGCCGTCAAACGTCACGGCCATAGCCGTGACGTTCAAAGTTTTCAGGACTTAGCCGCGAACTGATCCGACCCCGTCAAAATAGCCGTGTACAACGTCACGGCTGCAGTTGGCCCTTCCCCTCTTTGATGGTGCGAATGGCTATATAGGTGGATCCGTAGGCGGCCCTGTAATTTTTGGCGGCCCGTTTGTGCAGGGCCGGCAAAAACGGGCCGGCTATGCGCATAATAGCGGGGAAAAAAGAGAGAACGCGCGAGCTTGCGCTGGTTAAACACCATCTTCCCGAGGGGAACCATGGGGTGATGCGGAGCATCGTGTTGGTTCCGAGAAAAGAGTCAGTTGCGTGCTGACGTCGAGAGATGGCGCCACCGACTGCCCTAGAGGTGCCCCCTACGCGAGCCTTCGTCGCGGCTCGCGGTAAAAAAACTTGGAACGCTCGCCGTTTATTTTTTTTTTCACACTTGAAGGAGAAGAGACTAGAGGAGGAGAGTTGCGCGTGCGCGCGCGGTGTGAGGAGAAGCGAAGGCACGCGCAGTGCACGCAGCTGGTAGAGAGCGAGAGCGGAGAGAGTAACAGGCAGCTGTTGGAGAGAGGGAAGGAGGAGAGTTGCGCGTGCGTAGTTTGAGTGTGGACTACAAAGCCGCGGCACATAGACCCGAGCAAGAGACGCTCCGCATCTAAAACACTCTGCTATAGATGGCGGGAGTTGAGGCCGCCCTTGCGTTCCCCGCGGGCGCAGCCAGCGGGCACGCATGCGCATAACAATCATTTCTCTTCTCGGTGTGCGAGGACGGTGAATTTCGAACGTACGAAGTACGACTCTATACTCTGTTTCACCTTATGATGTACCGCAGGAAAGGCTACAAGCGCGAGCTCCTTGCTCTGGGGCACATCTCGGCGGCACAAGCTCTCGTGACTTAAGAGCGCCTGCCAACGCTATGAGCTCGCGCTTCTAGCTTTCGCCGCGGTACAACATAAGGTGAAACGAAGTATAATCGGAAGAATCTGCGGGGGACATTTGTTTTCTTATCATGGTGGTGTAATCCTATGTTAGAGAATGCGCCGAAGTCGCGGTACAGTGAGTTAGTTCTTCAGGATGCTCACATCGAAGGATACCAAAGGAATTCGACGCGGGCGGTGTAACCATGAGGAAACATGTGAATGCGATGGGTTCACACGGCCCACTGATCTGGCGGCACGACCAGCACGACCACCACTACTGAGCCAACTTGGCTGGTGCTGTTACTGCGGGCACAGTCCTCTTCAAGATAACCGACTGGGTAATTATGTAGCTTACTGGCTAATAACGGATTAGAGTCAATTGCTGAAAGAGCTCCTAACTAGTTACATTTCTTCTCGCCAACAGAGGACAAGTGGGACCCTGTCCTGGAGGATACAGGTATCTATCTATACACAATATTTTTGTATTGTAAGAAACACGTTTGGAATCGCCTCTTCTCATATTATTCGGATACCGGCGGGCGTCGCCGGTGGAAAGCGAAAAACAGGTTTACTTCGTTTCACCTTAGCATGGGCTTACCATAACGGCTACAAGCGCGGAATCTTCGCGTTTAACGCCGGCTCGGCTGTGCACAAGCACTCGTGGTGGGTGACCATTTTTAAGGTTATCGGGTCACAATCGCAGCCCTTACGGTTTGCCTATGGTAAGGTGAGGCAAAGGAAGCTAGCCGGCTATGCCTCGACGGTGGCCACCAGCATTTTACAGCGACAAGGTGTAAATACTTTATAGGGGGGTACTCTTCTCTTGCCGAAGTCTCCGCCGATAGAGCACGGCGTATACGGCGCACTCATCAGCTTGCCGTCCGAGGTTTATAGTCGCGCGTCTCGGCCGGCGTCGACGATCGCGTTGAGCAAAGGAAGACGGCCACACAAGGAACATTTAAACTAAAATTGATGATGAACGTAACATCTAGAATACACTAAGTTTTCCCTTGTGCGTGCACCCTCGTTTGCTCACGCGACCGTCAACCGAAACGTTCTTTTTGTGTGAATCAGTTTATAAGCTTTTATTAGGCTAACTGAATTTAATAAATGTATCGTATTAAACAATATTTTTGACAGAAAAAATGTCAAACTATCTGTTTTACAATATTCGACGCAGTTTAGCGAGGTCTTTACCCTGACCTGGCCATACTTCTAAATTTATAGTAATTACAGAATGTTAATTATTCAAAATTTTTGACACCATAAGTATTTGAACGTCAAACTTTACGAATTTTCATATTAAACAAAATTAGCTTTTTATCTGCAACGTGTAGTTATTGAGCAACGATTTAGCCGGCGTTTCATGACGCAGATTGTATGATATAGCTACAGTCTTATATAGCCATGGAACTGTAGATCCTGGCAAGTGGACAGCCTCGGCTCCCCTGCCTGGTGGCGTCAAAATTTACTGTTTTGCACTCACTCTTCAAACTGCCACCAATGCTATAGGGTCGATCTTTTGTACTTCTCAATCCCCTGGCTTTCTTCGTGGATCAGAGTCCTGGACCCTCCGAGATACTCTGCGGGGGAGTGGACGACGGGACATTTTTGTAGCCAGCAGAAAAAGGGCCACCTAGAAGACGTGCCAGCTAGAAAACAGGCCAGCTAGAAAACGGGCCAGCTAAAAAACGGGCCGGCAAGACCCAACTTGTCACGGCAAATTTTGAGGCCACCTAAAAAGGGACGGCAAACGGGCTGGCAGATTTAGGTGGCCCCAAAATTTGCCGTGACAAGTTGAATCTCATTTGTCACGGCTATAAGTGGCTCCCTAGGTGGCCCCAGATTAAAAGTGTAGTCCCCGAGAGTTAAAACACGCAAAAGAAATGTAACTTCAGTTGTGTTTTCAATGACTATACAAAAGGACCGGCGTGTAGATAACATAATCAATCTCGAATCAAACAAACTTTCTGTGCACAAGAAATTTCCCAATAAAGAAACCCGCCACCGCGCATTTGAAACATATCACGACTGCTGGAAAGGTTAATAAGAAACTGCTTTTCCCATGGACCAAAATGGCCAGCATTCGCGGACCTTGACGGTACTTTCCTAGGATCCAGTGAGCTTAGCCGAAACGAGAGCTCTGTCGCTTTGAAGCCGCTGCGGAATGCCACACGCTTGTTTGGTGAGAGGTGGCGAAGGTGGGGAAGAGAAAAGGGGGGGGGACTATGCTTTTGTTATATCTTTAGGATACGATTCCACCTAATGCCTTTGTGTTAATATGGTTTCAGGCCACATAATGCTTGAGGCCGTCAAACTTCAGGCCATCAAGGCGCGTAAGTGCGCGCTCGACTTTAATGCTTTGGGGTGTCTATGTATGGCCACGTAGGATCGTCATTTGGGAGCCAGATAGTAGTCGTGAAGAACATGGTAAAGAGGTAACTTGTCTGTTCTAGGGGTTCGCCGATGTGCAGCTTTATGGGATCCAACCGCGATCCTGTGACTCCATGCCGGTGCTGACCACGTCGAAGAGAACTCTCATCGTGTCAAAATGCTCTCTTGTTTGCATGAGGTGCCATGCCAGAACAGTGGCGGATCCAAGGGAGGGGGGGGGCGGCCGCCCCCCCCCCAAACCAAGTCGACCCTCCCCTCCCCCTTCTCGGAGGGCAATTTGACATGGGTGGACCCCCCGGTGCACACGAAAGAATGGGAGAATAGCATCCTTACAAATTTTCGGCCCCCCCCCCCCCCCAAAACCGGGGTCTGGATCCGCTCCTGTGCCAGAAATACCACCTCTGACACTAATGTGAGAGTTCAATAGACACTTTCCGAAATTCATTTAAGCCACTTCAAAACTATCATCACCCAAGTGTATATAATCTGTACATGCTAACGGTGGCATTTCGATGGCTGGTGAAGAATGAATATAAAGACAGACACCTATGCCGAGTCTCAGCATTCCGGACGTTAGTTCGCTGTATTGCTGTTCGATGTCACCGAGACGCGTCTTATAAGCTTTTATGCGCCCCGCATTTGAGCGTGTCATATAAATCCTTAGAATGCACGTCTTCGGCACGCCTTAGACAGCGCATGACAATAAAATGTGGTGATTATTATCAAGAAATTTACTCAAGTAAGCACCTTGTACAGGAATCAAAGCAGCAACAAATAAAACGATAACTGCACAGCGGCGAACCCGGTAACTTTCATACGTCTTCCATTGACGAATAGGTATTGAATTTCTGAATGGGTCTGTTTGCTTGATGTCGTCCATGGTCAGATTGAAACAAGTTGTGTGTCGGCCCCGTGCCGTCAGCGTGCACATCGTCGTCGTCCTCGGTAGGTTCTAGCACTCATCTCAGCCGCACCGCTCTAATATCATATCCAATTTGCTCCACATAAATAAAAACGTAAAAGCAATGAAAGCGAAAAGCACATTAAAAAGGAAACAACGGTTTGCAAGACTGCGCATGCGTGCAGCAGTAAGGGCATGAACGACGCACCATGCTAGAGTATATCTGTAGAACGCTAACAATAATCGCTCCATAGTACCAACACTAGGAACCAGGGAATGCGAAAACACCGCTTACGACACAAGAGGCGATTATGTATTGCCAATTCGGCGTGTGCGGCTGCCGGCGCACCATTCATGAAAGCGGTCGCTTCGTAGTACTCGCAATTCAGAAAGACCACAATTCGATTTCCCTGTGCAAAAACGTTCGTCGTAAGTTTCACCATTCGTTCGATTACCGAGGGCTTAACGCGAGCCTTCGAAAAAACGACGTTCCCATGATCAGTGCCTACATCCACTTCAATGAACTAGTTCTTAACAAAAAAATGCTTTCAGCCTTTCCACTCTGGCGAAGAAGGAAGACCAGCGAAGCTGTACTATGGTGGGACGACCTCAAGGGCGACTTCTTGGACGACCTCAAGGACGAGGCCAAGAGGACAACGTCTAGGACGGTCTAGGAGGACCTCAAGGACGACTTTTAAGACTACCTCGAGGACAATTAACGCCTAGGACGACCTCAAGGACGACCTCAAGGAGGACGCCTAGGACGATCTCAGGGACGACGTCTAGGACGACCTGGACGACTTCTAGGACGACCTCGAGGACGACCTTAAGGATGTTCTAGGACGACCTCGAGAACAACCTCCCGGACAACGTCAAGGACGACGTCTAGGACGACCTCAAGAACGACTCCTAGGAAGACGCCTAGAAAATTGAGCCTTTCCACTCTGATGAAAATCAGAGTGGAAAGGCTCGAAAGGTTGCCGCCGTCGCTCATAGATGGCGGTTGCTGTCCAGAGTTTTGTGTCGACATTTATTTGGTGACAGACACGAAACTGGGGAAACTTGCCCTTAACAGCTCCGCTGTAAAAAGTACTACCAGCGCAAATCTTTTTGATGACAAGCTGTGGAGATGTCTTCCCGTGCTATTGGTTCCACTAATTAGCAACTTCTTGGCCCACTATCATTTCTACACGTTTGTGGCTAAACACTGCCCAACTTACCGCTCAGTTTATTTCGGGCTCTATCCTGTCGGCCGACTCCATCACTAATTTCTTACAATAATTATTGCCTTCCAAGGTACCGTCGTGCATGACGGTACCTTGGAAGGAAGGAACATGTTCATGTCGACAAAAAAGGGTTGATGCTGTTCATCGCAGTGATTAGAGGTCTCAGGCCAGGGACGGATTTAAGGAGAGGGGGTGAGGAGAGGGGGGGGGGTGCGGCGGCAGGGTATCTATTCACTTCCTCTTTAAGGGGCATTCATACGGGGGAGAAATACTGGGGATTTCTCCCTCGGCGCGTGCAACCCGCGACGAAAACGTCAGGCTCTTGCGATGTGCAAAAGCCTGGCGTTTTCGTCTCGTGATATGCGCGCCGTTAGAAATCCACGGGATTTCTCCCTCGCGTAAATGCCCCTTCAGCCTCTCAAGGGCGACTTTGTTTTAAAAAAATACCAACATACACCAGATTTTCTTTTTTTTTAAGAAAGAAAAGGTGAGATAGCAATTATTTGGTCACCAAAATAGAGCTGGGGAATTCTTCGCCCGTGTCCGTGACAACAGATCTCTCTATAGACACCCATAGATCTGCCCTGTCTCAAGCATGGGAAAGGCACAAATGGCAGCTCTAACTGGGGCTCTGCTAGTGTAAAAAAGGAAAGTCGTGCTTCTGAATGAAAGTAATTTTAGGGTTTCCACACCTGGCTGGCCCCAGCGGCAGTGTGGGCGTACTGGTCGACAGGCATCAGCCGGAAGCTGGAGCACGTCAGAGGCTCCAGGTCCACCGGAACCACAGCCCGGATGAATTGGCCAACGTTGTCGGTGATGAAGATCATCATGGAGACTGTTGCGCTCTGTTTCAGATTTCCTAACGGCAGGACGCTCTGGAAGACATGCTGGTTCCGTGCAGACTTCATCAGGTTGCACTCGCGTCGCGGATCGATCCCCTGTCCGGCTGGCGAGGTCAGCTGATTCGGGTGGTGGAAGCAGAAGTAGAACTCGTATAGCAGGGGACCCCCTCGGGGTCCGCAAATCCCTTGCACTCGAACGTGAAGGGGTTCCTCACGGCCACCCCACGAGGAGGAACAACGGCGCATCGGCCTACGATGGGCGGCTTGTTGGGAATGTTAAACAGGTGGTGCTTCTCGAACGCTCTTTTCGTATCGAACATGAAGACGGAAAAGTCTGAGGTTTCCTCTAAGAGTGTGGCTGTAAACCTAGAAAAAAGATGGGTGGGCGGTGGGTGGCACAGTCAGTACGTAGCTTGTATCAGAGCGGTTATTTGTGCCCGTTTAAGCACTCATACGCATATCTTATTAATAAAGATAATTCCACACTTATCAACAGAACTACATCAAATTGTTTAGGGACCGGAAATATGGGTGGCTCCGATTATTGCCAGGTGGCGGATCGCCAGGTGGCGGGTTCGAATCCCGGCCGAGTCGACCGCAATCTGACGGATGCTTTTTTGCGCAGAAGGCGCCGTGTAACCGAGATTTCGGTTGCACGTCAAAAGATCCCCCTAGTGGTCCAGATTAATTCCCAGTCCTCCGCTGGGGCGTGCCAGATGCCCTTTGTTGTTTCGGCACGTGAAAAACCCCAAATTTGACTTGAGGGAGCGAAAGAAAATTTAGTACGCGATAAACGTTCGAATGAAACAATAATGTAACCGTTCGATTAATAGACCGATATCAACGGGCTGTTCCGTTACACCACCACTGCCGGCCTGCAGCGCGGGAACTATAGTCTTTCTGCAAGCGCGACAACCCCGCCGCAGGTCTGCGCGAGCAGAGCACGGGTGAACAACAGTCTAAGCGGCGTCAGGCATGCTTGGAACGCTTGGTAAAATGGGTACATTAAGGATGAATAACCTAAAGCGAAAACTGTCTTTCACCGCTCTGTACTTCAAGTGACACGGAGTACCGAGGCGCGCCGCAACCGTCACGTGACTCCCGTAGCCCCTAAGGCCGCGCCTTCAGCGACAAACTGCGGAATCTCAGCTCGATCATTATTTAGCTACGCAACTCCTTGTATAGCGGCAAGCCGTAGCAAAGCGGCAGAAATCGAGCGGGCGTCACCAGGCCATAGGAACCTTTTTTTCAAATAAAGATGATACCAAGCGGCGAAAACTAGAACTGCGACTGGCATCAGGACGAGGACTTGCGCTGACTCTCCCGCCTCCTCCGCAAATCATTTGGGTCGCGGAGATGGCAGGAGAGGTTGCGCAACACTCCTTCCGGACGCAACCGTAGTTCAAGCACTCGCCGCTGCTTGAGAACTGCCAGCGGATTCGCAACAATCCTCGTTACGAAACGTTTATTCAAAACGATCTGTCCAACCTCCCCCGCCTATTGGAACACGTACTCAGACATGCACACATTACTAAAATAAATTAACTGAAACTGTTACTCGTTACTCACTCAAAAAGGAACTAAGTAGATCAAGAAGTTGGGACGCAAACGATGTAATGAAGGTTTAACATAATTTAAAACATACCCCCGAGATTGGGGAAAAGACGAAGGACAATACAACACACAGAGTCTCAAACACAGTTTTATAGTATAGTGTTTTCTCGTCGTGCAAATTACAGTCCGAGCTGGGATGAGAAGTAGCTTGGGTACTTTATATGTGCACGTTCCCCTTCAGAAGTAAATAGATGCCGTTACTTGTTCTTCATCAAAAGTAACAAAGATACGTTACTCATTCTTCCTCTTAAAAATAACTAAATCGCATATACTTCATTACCAAAAAAAAAAAAAAAGCAGCTAGGTACACGTTACGAGTTACTCGCAAAGCGTTACGTACAAGTCTGCGCATACTCGGTCGAGGAAACTGCATTACCTGGTCCAACCCGGAAAGCCCACCATCGACGGTAAGACGAGGACGGCCCCTTTCTGTTCGGTCAAGGGCACGAGCGTGCGTTGGTTCTGAAAGGTGACGGTTCTGTAAATGTACGGCAAGCGTCGCTTAAATGTCTCGGACCGCCAGGGCCTGACTTCCAGGATGAGTTCCTCGATGGTGAAGATGCCGTACTCGCAGCACGGGCATGTCCACACCACCTGCGGAGCGCACGGTTCAATATGAGAGAATAAAATGTTGAGCCCTCGCTCTCACGGCGCCAATAACGCCATTGTACACCCTAATGCTTACACTGTAATTAAGACTGTATCCCTTCGCTAAAGATATAATCGAACCCGCTTGCGTCACGAAGCGGAATTTCATTTCGATGACGTATTGTCGCAGATATGTTAGTAACTATCGTGCGTTCTACGTTATTAATTATAAAGTGGAAATATTCTTCGAGGTCCAAATGACGGCGCAATATTCTACAGAGTCAGTTCTTTTTACATCTAAGTATCTAAACACGTTTCTTGTCCAGAATCGCTTTACTTCTTTTAACAGACAAGTTTCGATGCAAAATATTATCCCACTTCAAAAACGAGCTGGGATGCACGGACACGCGAGCGCCAACACGTTCCGCTTCGTAAGTTTCACATGTAGCTGCCGACAAATACAGAGCGATAGAACGAGAAACAGACGCCACAAGCTACCCACTGCCACTCCACGCTCTCAACAGGCGCTAAGCCGCTTCGTCACTCACAGTGCGCACAATGGAAACCACCAAAATGGCTTCGCAACCAGAACCCATCGTAAAATAATAATAGTTTCACCTTAAGTCTAGACGCAGCGGACGCCACGAGCTGACAGGACCAATCAGAGAGCGTCAAAGCGCATCAGCATGGTGTTCGTCGTGGTTGCGTACGTGTTCTATCATTTCTGAACCAGTCATAAACGGAAAAGATCCAGCGACTTAAACTTTACACGCTGCTTGATTCGTCCCATTACCTCGTAGTATCGGCTGCGTCTAGACTTATGTGGAAACAATGTAGAATAAAAGACCCGTGCCTCGTTCCGACTCTTCCCGAGCTTCACAGCACTTAGGAAAGAATGTATTAAAAATGCAAGAATGTATTAAAAAAGGGTGGCTACCGACACCCCGTAGTTAACAAAGCTCGCATTCTCGGCGCTGCCTAACGAAGACTGACGCTCGTCACAGATTGGACAGGAACGTCAGCGACCGGCTGAGACCAATCAGTGAGAACACGTGTCCCAGACGAAACCTAACGCAGCTCCAATCTATTCCTGCGTTGGTTTTCTTTGCGTGACGCCGAAAATGCAGAACTACATACGGCGTGAAAGTTCGTCTGCTCGATCCTTGCGCACCTCGTGCGTTGGTTTACGCCCCAAACGCTCCCACATCCTTTTCTTTTCCCACCGAACTCAATCAATGACGACGCGCGCTTGGCTGCCTCGCCATCACGCGTTCCCTGCAAGCTCTCTGTGTTGCCCAGTGATAGGCGTGCTCCTCTTCCTTGCATTTCGCTGCGCCAAAGACGCATTTTGGAGCTGTCTTGCTCGCCGGGTCACGCTGCATTCACTCTGCGTGATTGGTCTAGTCGGTGACAGCGAACGCACAAAGACTGCGATCACCATGATGGTATACACTTGTGGCGCCTTGTCATCTAGGATTCGTTGAGAGAGGCGGCTGCCTGCGGAGGCTACGTTCATGACGCCATGCCCCCCCCCCCCCCTTTAACCCTCTATACGGACATTTTTTCGTCCCACTGTCATATCTAATTCCCGAACCTGAACACATCAGAGGTGCCAAAGGAGGCACCTGGACTCTGACGCCCTTACTTGACGACGTACCCTTCGGTCTCTCTCGGACGGGACGTGGACGGAGATGTTCTGGCTGGCCGAGATGAACTTTCCAGCCCGGACGGTCAGACTGAACTTGAACGTCTCGTCGTGGTCGGTGTAAATGCGCTCCTCGTTCAGTTCCACCGTGCGAGCTCTCCTGTTTCTCGCGCTGAATTCTTTGTAGATTGCGTGGCCCATGTTGCAGCCTATACAGACCCAGTCAAACTCCAGTTTGGGTGTAGGACCGTGTAGACTCCCTGATGGAGTGCCATCTGAATGCCAATGACAAAGCGACCGGAATTTAAAGGAAAGTTACGACGTGCGGCGAACATACACCCCAAAAGGTGTCCACATTGTTTCTTTCCCACAAATAGCTTTAAAGCGAGATTTACCTCCAAAGTCTAAGTTCCTTCTTTGCATACTTTAGTGACTTTACATTCCAAAGTGAGCGCACTTAGGAATCACAGATCAACCTAAGCTTAGGCAGACTTCTACAAAAGGCCTCTGAAGCCTAAAATGTTGGTCACAAGTTCTATATAAGACCCTTGTGGAAGGTAACAGGACCTCCTCGTGAACGTGTCCACGAGCTTTCAGCCCGCGATTTGAAGAATAAAGCATATAAACCACTTCCACAAATTCCTGCATTGCAACTCACTCGATATATGAGCCGTGACGAAAAAGGATCAGCATGACGTCTCCTTAGAACTCTCCTTCCTCCGCCCTCCTCGGTCCCGCCCGTTGTCATCGCGTCAGTCGCGTCGTGGCGCGCAAGGCATCTCGGGTTCATATTAACGAGAGCTTTAGGGAACCATGTTTGCACATCCGATGCGGTACGATGGGCCCTTCGGTACAAACTGCGCATGTGCGAATCTTCTGCGGTAGCACATGCGGAGTTCGTACCGGAGGCCCCTTCGTACCGCATCGGATGGGAAAAAACGGGTCCCTAAAACTTTCTATTAGCAGCAACGGTACGTTATGAAAAGGGGAAAAAGGAGAGGGCACATAGAAGGACAAACACAGCGGTAATGTACATCGTTTCTTCTACTTCTTTGTAAGAAGCAAAAGCAGGATACAGAAAAAAACACGAAAAAGACATTTTGAAATAATGCGCTTATTACATTCACTACTTCGCCAAGTAATATAAATCTTTGGTGGATAAAGAAACGGAAGGGGCGCTGATAGACTTGTCATCAAGTCGCACTATCATCTCTGCAAGAATAATTTCTCCAATTAGAGGGTCACCACCCCGCGACAGTACAGTGCATTTTAACGTGAAATTTTATTTGACTAGTTGCTCCGGGTTTCGTAAAGCCGTGACCAATGACGTCAGATATGACTTCAGTTACCCGCTAGCGGTAAAATCTACGTCACATTACCTCAACACCTATTCAGTTTCCTCGCTAAATTTAGCGGGGAAGATGACGTGACATTACTTTTTTGTCAAGTGACAGATACGAAAATTCAGTTTCCTTATACAAGATTCAGTGGAAAAATTGACGACACATGGCCTCAATGCCGATTCAGTTTAAACGCCAAATTTAGCGGGGAATATTATGTCACAGGACTTTATACCGCGTAACCTATTCACAAGTCCAGTTTGCCCGTTAAATTTAGTGGAAAAAATGACGTCACGTGACGTGATGCAGTTGGCCTATACTCAAATTCACTTCCCCGGTAGATTAGGCGGGAAAATTGACGTCACGTGACCTAAACATCAATTCAGTTTACCCGCTAAATTTAGCGGGAAAATTGAAGTCACCGTTGGTTTTTGCTGTATAGTATCGGAATTTCCAAACGGGCTCCCAGAACTCTCTGAAGGCTGGTTCCTACACTTGCGTTTGAGTGCAGTTGAATGAGTCCCAACTTTGTGACCACCAACAACGTGAGAATACACTATCGCCATCTATCGGGGAGTCCTGAAACATTTTCGTTCCGCGTATACTTGACGCATCACTCTTTAGCCGTGTGCTCGGAATAACTTTGACAATGTTGTAAGCGACCGTTTGCGATAAATAGTACGTATATGTCTCATCTCGTCAATACGACCAAACCTTCAGTCAAGTTATACGGAAATCGGAAGTGTTCCAGGGCTTCACGATAGATGGCAACTCTGTGCTAGTACGTTTTCTAGATAGATTTAAGAAAGGGAGCAACTCAAACCATGAGGTGCATTTGCAATTTAATGGCGAACGCGTCCTCCGCAGACCAGCCAAGCCTGGAGACGTTAGCAGACAATCGACGTTTTCGACTTCTCCTCGCGGCTTGTGTCGTTCTGCAGACGCGGCGCATAAACCAGGCGCCCCCGATGGAGCAGTTTGGGAACACTTTCAAATCAAGGCACACTAGTGTTCTCTCGTTAGAAGCGTTTGATACGCAGTCGATGACATTAACGGTTGGTTTACGCACTTGCAATCGGTGCCTTAAACCCTTGGCACCTCTTACGACGAGAACTCAACGGCGCCAACTATGGGGCAGCCGTGGAACGCTTAGCACTTTCGTTTATCTTATATTTTAACGCGATAGCGTTTAGGAACTCTTGTCGCAGAAAATCCGGCGTCGGCGTCGGTGGGATGGGATGGAAAAATTCCGACTGGTCGATAGGATCATGACGTCACAGCCACATGACCGCGCGCGGGAATTTTAAACAACTCACAAAGAAACGTGACATCACGCGTGGAATGAGAGTGATTAAAACATGATATCTAATGTGAATTAAAGGTCGCCGCATGTCTCAAATGTTTCTGCTTTGTAAAGTGATGCATTTGCCTTAAATAAGAAATATTGATGATTTTTAGGCACGATCCGAACCCAAGCCAAACACGCTACCGACTAGGCTTTTTTTTATTTTTATTAAAAAAATCGTTTTTTATTTACAGTGTTCAACGCTGGCCTTCTTGGCCGTTACAGAAGCCTCGCGGTATAGAAAATCCACCCAATCTAATTTTCATCGGATCACTTGTGTAATATACTGTTTGGTGGGAACAGCGCAAAAAAGACGTAGGACCAGGGACCAAGAAACACACGGACAGGGCGCTGACTTACAACTAAAAGTTTATTGCTCTGCAAAACGAGAAATAAACACCGAAAGGAGGAAGGGAAGAGAACAAACAAAGCAAACCGAAAACATTGTGCATCAGCAACGCCCACACGCTGTTACACAAGCCTGCAACACTTTTTAACAAAATCTAC
Organism: Ixodes ricinus; assembly: GCA_037355805.1. NCBI lineage: Eukaryota > Metazoa > Arthropoda > Arachnida > Ixodida > Ixodidae > Ixodes > Ixodes ricinus. The sequence goes on along the minus strand of JAZHYW010003582.1, from coordinate 60,927 downwards.
CTCGTCATCTGCTAGGACAACAGAAGGAGTGCTCACACACGTATCAGCTCCGATACACGCCATAAAATGCGCTTCGTTTATCTCCCCGGCAGTCTTGTTTTTGTGTCGAGACAAAATGTTTATGTCATGAAGATTTTGTCTCTACACAAAAACAAGACTGCGAGGGAGACTGTGTTTAAAAACTCCATGTAGTTTTTAAACGTGTTTGCATAACGGACCACTGCTCGAAGCCGGGCATGTCCGTTTGCTGTAACAGGCTACTAGTGTAGGAAAAGCATCCGACAAAATGGCTTCAAGCCGGCTTACCTTTTTCTACAACCAGCGTGTGATCCGTACGGGATCTCCAAATTGCATACAACCCGAGCAGAAATAACACTTCTTGCACTTTTTATTTTCACCAGCTGCAACATGAAGAAATTTTAGAGCACCCAAATACTGTTGGGCGTCATCAAGGCTAAACGCATGAGAGTGTTCAGAGCAAAATATTTCAGCATTTGTGCAGTACTTGAACACTTGGTGCAAGGTCTCCTGGAAAGGACACGCCACAAAGAACCCTTTGTTCTCGAGCCTCGTCTTAACAGGCAACACTTATGTATGGAATTTTACGAAGAAATCTTTTATACATGCTTTTACCAGGTATTTCTGCAGCTTTTTAAACACTGTAGAGCCTTCTAGGCTTTCCGGCAGAAAACGATACATTGGCGGCGGGATTACCAGGTCGATAATGTCCCAATACAGCTTTTTCATATTCGCCTGGGTTAGGTAGTTCAAGAAAATCGTGACTGAAAAAAGGTAATGGTGTCTTCAATCTTTTTGTAAAGCCTAAGTACGGTAGCCCTCTTTAAGGCTTCTTCCGTATTCACTTGCCAGGCTCACAGGTATCGTCCCCTTAGGCACTTTAAAAATCTTGCCATAACAGGATGGATTTGGTTCTGAAAAACCGAAACCGATTAACTTTTATCTTTAGTTCTACGTTAACGAGCCCAATAACTCCTTTGGAAAGGATCAAAAACAAGTTAGTTCTACGCGTCCGTTCAAACAAAGGTTACCAGATGAACGTTGCACAAATCCTCTGAAACTTGTGGATATTTACTTGACGGTACGGCACATCCTGTGCCGCATACCATACACTCGAAAAGAATAGAGTTACAAACGAAGGAGCTATTAAAAAACGAGAGATACCTCGTGCCATTCACTTATTGTCCCGTGTACCTTGTTCAAATGAATGCCTTCTCGGCCGGTGCTGAGTGCTGAAGTTTGGAGTTTAATTCCGAGATACTTAGAGGCTGAGCACGACTAATTCATGCCCAAATACCATGCGGGTTTTGTGGTCCATGGGCCCCGCTAAGACCCAGTCGATTTTTACATATTCATGACTGCCCCTGATGTGTTGAAAAAGTCCCTTAAATGTTTTACTGCAAGTTCCACTTCTCGCTTAGACGAACATATAATTGCAACGTCTTCAGCATAGGCTAGTATTTTAGTAGGACCGGTGCCAAGATTGACGCCCTGAATGATTGCGACGGCCATAATTGTTTTACATAGAGGTTCTAAATATTACGCAAATAGCTGAGGAGCCATTGGACATCCTTGTCTTTCTGACGATTATTTTACCTGTATGGGAGTAGTTTGGTCACGGTGGATTAATAAACGAGTGGTAATTTCCCTGTAGCAAATCTTGATATATTTTGTTAGCCTCCCCGAGAAGGCATCGTTCCAGAAGTGTGAAACGAAAAGAATGTGACACCCTATCAAAGGCCTTACTGAGGTCGACCTGGATCACTGCAATGGGGTGATTTTCGGCCTCTGTCGTCTCGCACATAATCCCCATTATATGGGAGTTTGTTGGGATCGACCTGCCTTTGAACCCGTAAGGTGAAGTTTGGAGTTCCATTCCGAGATACTTAGATTCCCACAATACTGCCTAAACCCTGTTCAATGCGCTTAGTGAGGATTTTGGCGAGAATATTGTAATTGGAAGTCAATAAGCTGTTTGGTCTAAGGTTGTCTAAACTCGTAACACTAGAGCAGCATTTTTGTTTTTCTGGGGGGGGGGGGGGGGATGAGAACTGTTGATACTTGTCGCATTGATGGGGGTAGCAAATTTATTTTTAACATGTCTGCATACACACTTCAGAGCATCGGAATTAGAAGGCTTGAAAACGTTTTGTAAAATACAGGACCTATCCTAGCCCATCTACACCTGGCGACTTTCGGGTCTGAAGTTCTTTAATTGACTCTCCTATTTCTTTTTCAGTTATCTCCCCGTTTATTTTCTCCGAACGCTCAGAAAGAATATCTGCCATGGCTTCAAAGCATTTTTCTAAAGTGGTCTCATCTACATCTTTTTGCACGCTCAACAGTTTAGTGAATGTGTCTACGAGTTCCCATTCGATGTTCTCCTCCTCTGAAAAAACCTGTTCGCCGACTTGCAGTGAAGTTATTTTATTTCGGCAAATATGATTACGGTGTGTAGTTTAAAAAATTTTCACCGGCTTTTCCTTTGTACCTAACGCATAAAACCAGCATCGAAACATCGCATCACGTTATTCCCCCTCCATAATCGAGAGATGTCGTGACTTGCATTCGCGAATATCGCTAGTGAACGCGCCCGGGGTTCGGCTTTCTTCACCAATTAAAGTATTCAAAGTTAATTCTAGGGAGCGCTTCTCCACCCCGCGTTTGAGCAGCCTTTTCCTGGCTGTACTGAAAGATGATTAGTTTGACTTCTTCCTTCACAAGTTCCCACTTAACAGCGCCTACGCCAGCCTTGTTTGTTTCGCGTAGTGCTTCCTCTATTTTAACGGCAAGCGGCTTTTCTTCTAACAGGCTCTCGTTCATTTTCCAAGAACTCCACCCAAAAGTTTTTAGATGCGGAGCATCTCTTGCTCGGGTCTATGTCCCGCGGCGTCGTAGTCCGCACTCACACTACGCATGCGCAACTCTTCTCCTCCCTCTCGAACAGCTGCGTGTTACTCCCTCCGCTCTCTCTCTCTCTCTACCAGCTGCGTGCACTTCGCGTGCGTTCGCTTCTACTCACACTGCGCGCGCATGCGCAACTCTCCTCCTCTAGTATCCTCTCCTTCAAGTGTGAATATAAGCAGCGGTAGCGCGCTGCGCGCGTTCCCCCGGAGGAGTCAAAGGAGGATAGTTTTGGGCGCGCGCGTCGCAGCGCCACGCCAGGGCTTTCCAGTGGGGGCTTTCCCCGCAACTCTGCGGCTGTCGTCTGCTAGCGTTTCTCGGCCGCTCGCGTCCGCCGCAGCCCAAATCCGGCCGGCCAAAAGAAATCAGTCAAGAAGGAAATAAATTAATTACGATCCGCGATGCTCCGCATCACCCTATGGTTCCCCTCAGGAAGATGGTGTAATTTTCTTTACTTTAGGTTTGCTTTTTTCACAAGCACAGACACAGCTGCATGATCAGATAAATTGCCACGGCATTGACCTTGTATGCTTCCGCAGTCGCTACGCATTCACTTGACGCATTACACGGTCGAGGCGCGAGTGACAATTGCCCTGCCAATGGGTATCGCTGGGCCATGGAGACGCCGCTACTTCCGTCACATCTTGAAGGTCAAAATCCCGTAATAATTTCTTAAGCTCTCCAACGCTCGAATCAGAATGAAGCCCGTATGAGCAGTCTCGCTAATATGCAATACAGTTAAAGTCACCTTGCCGAAGTGTCCAAGTATTGCCGTAGATTGATAAAGAAAGACTTCCGATCCGCTGGTGTGTTCGGGGGCTTAACACAGACCACTTTAAGGAGTTCACGCTGAAACAGCAGTTCAACTACACATACCCGACCGCGCCTATCTTTTCCCACTCCGGAAGCACAGCGAGAACACTATCTTTACGAAAAAGAATAGCCGCCCCCCTCCCCCCCCCCCACACACACACACTGTGCGATAGCGTTCGAATGAAACAAACTGAAATGTCACTCAAGGAAGCGCGCCAGTCCTTGCACCTGAGAAGCGGAGTAAAGTTTCATTTCCTGTAGAAATACGATCTCTTCGTTCTTTTCAATAGCTCATTTAGCACCCATTGTTTTTTATCCGGGCTATCAGACTAACGCAATCCAAAGTTACTAATTTCAACTTTTCAACAACAATTTCAATTTCAACGTTCAAAATAAAATTAAAATAAAAAAACCGCGACACTAAACGCGTCTGCACACAGCACGACGCTGAAAACGTTGGAACAGTTCCCCTGCTCGGAGTTCGTTTCGTGCCGGTCCTCCAGCGGAGACCGGGGTTTCAGAGCTCTTGGGCATCCGCGTCGAGTTGCGGCGAGCTTACTGCGCAGATAGGTCGGTGTGCCGTCCTCCACTTCCCCAGCGCTGTTTTCTTGAGGCCACAGACGTGCCACTGGACGGCGGGGCTCCGGAAGAGTTCCACCCGGTGGTGTGCAAAGGCAGGCCGCTGGTCAGCGGGTCCGCAGATGGGTTACACTCGGTGGCGGCTGCAGGCGTGCCACTGGTCAGCAACGCCGTGAGAAGGTTGCGCTCGGTGGTGCCCGCGCTCGCCACTTGTTTTGCTTACCTTTCATCCATTAGCATGTCAAGGTTCTCATCGAGAGGTGATCCACCTGTTTCAGCTGCGCAGGTTCTGACGCAATCTGTCCTAGTGTTGCCACATCGATTGCAGCCCTCACAGCGAGAGACTCTACAGTCCTTCCTAATAGCCCAGTTTTTTTGCACCGGAGGCACAGTGAGGCGCGTCCTGGCACCAGGACGAGAGCTGTGCCGCCGAAGAGCCGGAGTTGGTAAGGGACGTCTTCATTTGTGACGCCCTTTTTCAGGGTGATTCGAAGCAGTCTTGTCGTCGACTGTATTCCGTGGAAACCCTGGGTCCGCCACGTCTCGCGGGTGACCTCGTGACCTATGTCGTACTACTCTAGCGCTCGGCTAAGCGTGTCATCGGACACGAGAAAAGGAACCCAGTGAATCTTTATGCGAAGTTCTGGGTTTGGGGGGTCAATGAGAAGACAACGCTTGCCTTTGATGGTGAGCTCCGTGGCCACAAGCAGTTGGTCTTTAGGCCGGTTCAGACACTTGCGTTTGAGTGCGTTTGACTGCGTTGCGTCGAGAACCGAAAGCGAGTCACCGGCACAGCTGTGCTTCGTATGAAGCGTGGAATCTAATACAAGGAATCATCTTGGCACGCGATATAAGCTGCAGGGTTGTCCTGGTTTCTCGCAGCCGCAACACAGTCAGACGTAGTCAAACGCAACTGCCTGAACCAGGCTTTTTTTGTCGCAGACTGAAAGCTGACCACCCAGACGCGGTACATTTGATAAGCACCGAATGATGCCACATCGCCGAGTACGTTCAGTTGCTATAATTCTTCTCGAAAGTCGCCCGGTTACGTGTCAGTGTAAAAATGAAGAGTTCGCTTTGACTGCTCCAGAAGGCAGAGGGGGCAGGATTCTGCGATAGTTATCATCAGCCGAGGAACCGAGGCCCGCGGAGGCCGTTATTACCGCTCCGAGGGAGCTAGCCATCCTATCGTCCGCACACGACGAGCGCCGGAAATAAAATGGCACGCTACGGACTAGGCCACGCAGATGCGCTTAAATGGTTTGGATATGAACAGGGGTTTGTACGTTTAGCTATCGCGTTTCACTCTTAAAGGCGAAGCGTAAGCGTCCTGCGGTATTGTTCGCGTATCATGCTTTTTTTCTTTCTTAAAGACATTTGACTAGATTCTAAAAGACCATTCCTCGTAAATAGTACGTACATATTATCTCACAACTACAGCAAAACATTTTCTCCAGTAAAATGCAGTTCCAGGGCCACCTCATAACTGGCGCCAGCGTGTCAGTGTGTTCTCTGTCAGATCACAAGAACTCGGCCATAAGGAAACCGTTGAACGTGACGTGTGTGTTGCAGCAAACCTTACCAAGCGCCAGGATACTCACCGAGGAATAGTCTCTGGTTGTCCGTCAGGTACACCGTCGGACCACCGACGATGGCGGCGTACAGGGGACCGACGACGGGCCTGATGAAGCCCGCCTGGAAGACCTCGACGGGGTACCCGTTCCGGTGCCAGATCTGCCGGATCATCACCTTCAGCACGACGTCGGGTCTCATGCAGCTGTGCGCACAAGGGCCACGCAGATTCGACGATCAAAAGCGCATCGATGGCCACAGAAAGAAAGAGTACTGCACGGGCCTTGCCGAAAGCCCGTGCAATGTATCCCTAGTGAAAACAAAATAGGTACAGTGCTCATTAAACGTATCCAGGACACACGAACGATGTCTTATATCATGGGAGAGCTATCCTGGCTTCATCTGAATAACTGCTTTATGACGTCAATAAAACAGCCCGAGCAGGGAGGTTGCTCGCTCAAGGCAAAAATCGCTGCTGGGCCGGAGACAACGCAAGAATTTCGCCCGGGAGGGGACTTACGCTTTTCGTTTCATTCAGGAGAGACATCAACTGCTTACTGAATTAATATTCAAATTCCTGACTGTTTCGACAGTCACTTGCGCATCCTCGTGCAAACTTTTAGCGATAAGAATGAATCGGGCGGCCTACAAAATTGTCTGCAGTATCCACGGTCCAGCGAGTGGCCTTTCCTACTCGGGCTGTTCCATTAAGTCGGATATTATAGAGCAGTTCTTGGGTTTCCGCCACTGTGCATTGCTTGCAGGATAGCGCTCGTATCAGGCAAGACACCGTTCGCGTTTTCGAAATAAATTTGGTAAGTACTTTACGCGTCGAATACGTACAAGATTTCACAAAAACAATTTGCACGGTTTTTTTAACCGCAAAAATAAACCAGGCATCACCGAACGCTCGGTCTCCGCCCAAAGGTAGCGCTAGAGGTCACAACCAGATGCCAAGGATTCAACCCGATCCGATACCTCATTTGAAAGTTATAAGTGATTTTCTAAAAATTTCAATGGGAAAATGGCGGCCGACGGAGTTTTCGAATACATGGGGCTCTATGGCACCAGAAACCAAAAACGGGCAAAAATGGGCTTGATTTTTCTATTGAAATTGTCAGAAAATCACCTATAACTTTTGAATAAGGTATCGGATCGGGTTGAAACTTTGGCATCTGGTTGTGACCTCTAGTGCTACCATTGGGCGGAGAATGAGCGTTCGGCGATGCCTAGTACATTTTTGCGGTTAAAAAACACCTGTATTTTTTTGTGACACCTTGTATATAAGGACATAAAAGGTGGTATAAGAATTGATATACGATTTATAGACATTAACTCCTGGTAGATTTTTTCGACATATAGTATTTTAAAACATCTCGTCAACTGGGATATTGGACGCAGTTTTTGCTGGTTAGATGAGCCGTGGGTCTGGGTCAGAAGGGAAAATGAGGCAGGTGCGGGAAAAGAAAAGGGGGGGGGGAGGCAGTTTAAAGAACAATGTGTTGCACCTTAATAATCTAAAACTAATAATCAGCTAATAATCTGAAACTATTTGAAAAGATTTTTTGTCATTCTGATCTTGAGGTTTTAGAAAACTGAAGGCGGGCAGCAATGACATAAGCAGACGGTATTCGGAAAATGGCGTCAGCTGTTTCTGGTTTCAGACTGCGTTCGCGCATGCGTCCATACGAGAGACGCTTTGTTGCTATGGTGACGCTGCCCATAGCAAACGGACTTTCTTGCACGAAAGGAGACGGCGATATGGCGAGGACTGGGCCCGTTTGCTCAAAGCACTAACTGCGGCTAAAGTACTAACTGCTGCCACTGCTGCCACTTGGCAGCAGTGGCAGCAGACGACAGCTCTCTAACGAGTCTTCTTACATCACCCAGAAACGCCGTGCTGCATCATCTGCACGTGCCGATCATCGCCGGACCGCACCGCCCACAGAGAGCAGCGCCGCCACATCCCTGACGTCACCATCGGGGAGGCTACAAAAGGCTGCGTGCTACCGAAAGTCTTTCACTTGGCAGCAGTGGCAGCAGACGACAGCTCTCTAACGAGTCTTCTTACATCACCCAGAAACGCCGTGCTGCATCATCTGCACGTGCCGATCATCGCCGGACCGCACCGCCCACAGAGAGCAGCGCCGCCACATCCCTGACGTCACCATCGGGGAGGCTACAAAAGGCTGCGTGCTACCGAAAGTCTTTCACTTGGCAGCAGTGGCAGCAGACGACAGCTCTCTAACGAGTCTTCTTACATCACCCAGGTTAGTCCCCCGCTGGTGGTACTTTACCTTCACCTTTTGCGCTGCAACTGCTGCCAAGCGACTGATTATTTTGTATTTGTGCGTGGTAGAAAATGTCCGCGGAAGCCACTTGCCTTGCATGTAACCTGGCGTTGCTTCAGGATGAAATGGCTATTACCTGCTGTGAGTGTGAATATGTATATCATCTAGGAACATGCTCGACCATCACACTCGGGGATTATAACTCAAAAAGCGAAAACCAGCGGAAGAAGTGGCGCTGTGCCACCTGCACGACGGCTAAACAAAGAAGCAGCCAGTCTACAAAGCAAAAGAAAAAATCAGAATCCGACGTGCCAGCAATGCTTGTCAGCATAAATGAGAAGATAGATAGCCTTCTTGGCTTAAAAGATACCGTAGGTGGTATTGAAAGCGCTATCCAGATGTTATCCGGAAAGTATGACGAAATACTCAACCACATCCGTCGTCAGGATAGCGACATCAAAGAACTAAAAAGTCGGATCGACAAAATTGAAACCTTAAACACTACTGCCGAAGTACAGCAGCTTAAACGCGAACTAAACGAAATGGAATGGCGCAGTAGACGCCTGAATCTTGAAATCCACGGCGTACCGCCGGTTGAAAACGAGAACCTTCTAGCACATGTTAATGAAATTGGAGCGAAGCTTCAACTACCACAGCTAGACACAGCTGATATAGTAAATACGCATAGGCTTCCTTCAAAAACTGGCAAAATTCCGGGTATTATCGTGCGTTTTGCCCGCCAGCCACAACGTGACCAATGGCTAGCAAAAAAAGGCCAACTGAGGCGTGGCCAAGGGAACATCTATTTTCAAGAAAACCTGACGAAGCAAAGCAAAGCTCTACTCTGGGAAACCAGAGAGTGGGCTAGAACCCATGGGTTTCAGTACGTGTGGCACCGAAATGGCAAAATCTTCGCCAGAAAGAAGGATGGTGACCGTGTGTTTACTATCTCTGACGTGACTGACTTGAGCAGGATCCTATAAACAAACGAGAGCGATAATATTTTGGTGTTTCCAACCCGATAATGGAAGGCTCGGAATACATCCACCCATCCAAGCTCATAGACGTTCTCGAGCAGCAACGCGGGATTTCAATAAAATGTTTCCACCTAAATGCACAATCAGCAAAAAACAAGTCTGACGATCTTGAGTTATTTTTCGCGCAGTTGGGCTTCGCCTTCGACGCGATAATGCTTTCTGAAACCTGGTACAACGACGATGCTGATGTCATTAAGCTACAAGGGTACACGAGTCATTTTTTAAACCGAACGGAGCGTCGGGGAGGAGGAGTGTGTCTCCTCTCAAAAGATAACCTTGACTGTGAACTGGTCCCTATCTTCTCCTTCATCAGCCCCAATCTAGAGGTGTTAACCTTGCGCTCTAATAATACTATTTTCAGTGTTATCTATCGACCGCCTAGTGGCCATTATGCGTCATTCTTTGACTTCATGGAAACTTTCCTCTCTTTTATAAATGACAACAAGTACCACCTGATCTGTGGGGGAGATTTTAATATCGACATGTCGGATAACAGTGACCTAAATAGAAAGTTTGATATTGTCATTAAAGCAAGCGGTTTTTTTAACGTAATAACTAAGCCCACGAGAGTCACTGAAACAACGGAATCGACTATCGATTTGTTCATTACCAATTTTGTACCTGAAAAAGTAAACGCCGGAATCATAACCTCCAAAATAAGCGACCATCTTCCGGTCTATATCTTCGTAAGGGAGAGAACTTGTAAAAAAAAAGAATATGTGCTCAAGCCTATTATATCAGGATATTTCAGCGCAACGTTTAGACGCTTTTAGGCAAGAATTATCCACCACAAATTGGGATCTTTTATTTGGCTTGAAGGATGCCAATGCAGCGTATGACGTTTTTCTAGATAACTTCAAGCGACTGTACAAGTCTCATTTTCCTTATAAAACGTCAAAAAACTCGAAAAAAATTCGAAAGCCTTGGATTACCCCAGAGCTGCTAAAACAAGTTAACATAAAAAGTTCACTGTATCACAAGTTTATAAAAAGTAGAGACCCTAATGATCTTATTGCCTTCAAGTCTTTTCGTAATAACCTAACCAAGACATTACGTCACGCCAAAGCAGAATATTTTCATAGATCTTTTAGCTCGGCAACAGGAAGAACAGACATTACTTGGAAAAAAATCAACGGTCTACTGAATCGCAGATCGTCCGGAAGTATCGTCGACACACTTCGTGTGGGAGACCAACTACTGTCGGGTGCCGCACTTGCGAATGCTTTCAATAATTTCTTTGTGAATATTTCGCGACCAAATACTCACGCTGCAGGATCTCGAACGTACTCCGAGCGTCTCAACAAATCAATATTTTTAAGCCCTGTGGACGAAAACGAAGTGATGTCCGTGTACTCTCAACTGAATAATTCCAGTACGTGTGATTGTGACGATATTCAAATCCGCCCAGTTAAGTATGTTATTGACCTAATTGCCCCGTGCTTGTCGTATGTTTTCAACCTCTGTCTTGAAACCGGGGTCTTTCCAAGCCGCATGAAAACAGCAAAGGTGTCAGTAATACATAAGAAGGGAGACAAAAATGAGTTAGGTAATTACAGACCAATATCAATACTGCCCGTTTTCTCAAAAGGTCTAGAGAAGGTTCTTTATAAACGCCTCAGCGTTTTCTTTGACAAGCATAATGTTTTGACGCCGAGCCAACACGGATTTCGGAAACACCGTAGCACTGAATCGGCATTGCTTGCACAAAAGGAATTTATTCTAAAAAATTTTGAGGCAAGAAAGATGGTTCTTGGAATATTCGTTGACTTTACGAAAGCTTTCGACCTGTTAAACCACGACATCTTACTGTATAAGCTCGAATCATTAGGTGTTCGTGGACAGGCGCTAGCGTTATTTCAATCATACCTAAACAACCGATGTCAGTATGTTACTGTAGTTGGATCTCACTCAGATGTCAGACCAATCCTTTCTGGAGTGCCGCAAGGAAGCATCCTTGGTCCACTTCTTTTCAATGCCTTTATTAATGACATAGTTCAAATCAGTGAAGTCGCCGAATTCATAATTTATGCCGACGACACAAGCATCTTTTTTACGGGTGAAAGATATGATGATATTATACACGTTGCTAACGATACTTTGGCTGTGCTTGAACAATGGGTAATGATGAATTCCATGGTAATTAATAGTTCTAAAACAAAGGCGATACTTTTCCGGCCAAAAAGCAAAAACGCATCAATCACAGCGCCATTATTATACAACTCTACTAATATTGAATTCGTAACATCGTTTAAAACTCTGGGAGTAACATTCTCTGAACACATGACGTGGGAGCACCACATAAACTTAGTTTGTACAAAGCTAGCACGTGCTGTTGGGGTCGTTCAGCGGCACAGATTTATACTTCCTACCAAGGTAAAACTTCTGCTGTACAACTCTTTGTTTTATTCACATATCAGCTACGGGTACCTTGTTTGGGGGACGACAGGTCTGACCAACTTAGAAAAAATACACCGACTACAAAAGAAAATGATGCGCGCTATTTGCAACTCCCCTTATCAGTCTCATTCTACACCTATCTTTCGAAAGCTTTCCGTAATAAAAATTTTCAATTTATACGATTACAGGCTAAGTCTAAGCTATATATGTGACATAAAAAGAGGCACTTCAAACTTGACCTCACTCGCGTTCCTGACTAAAAACACGAAAGTCTATGAAACGCGCTGCAGAGACTACTGGAAGGTTGAAAAATGCAGAACCAACTATGGAACCCAGATGATGAAATATCTACTCCCAAAGTTACTTAACAGTCATATTCAACAAGAGACTGACCTACGCAACATTTCTGCGAGAAAACTGCGCTTAACTTATGTATAATTTTACTTCATCCTTGTCCTTGTTTTAATATTGCTTCCATTCGTTTTTTTCCGTGACTGACGATTTATGTCTGAAAAGTGATTGTTTTCTTGTTAATTCCGTGTGTGCTTATTTTACGTTGTATTTACTGCGCATTGCATTTAGACATTTTTTTCGCGTTTATTGTGCTAGCTTTTTATATCTGACGTTTAATGTTTCGTTTTTTTTATTTTTTTATTTGACTTGTTCGGCATTGGCTTTGTGACATTCTTTTTATACCTGTGTTTTTAGACATGCTACGCATTTATAGTGCATTTTTAAAATTTTTCGTGACTTTTTAGATTTATGCTCTTTACAGCTCCTTTTAGATGTTATAGGACTGTTTTTTAGAAAATGGACGTTCCAATTTTTTTGTTCGTTTTTGTCATTTAGAGTGTTTTTTTGTTGTTTTTGCTATCATGATTTTTTGTGTCTGTGACTGCCCTGCGAATTTGTAGGTCACCACTGAACTACTTTGATTACCTTGTAGGATGGCTTCCATGTTTCTGCATTTCTGCATCAGTGACTCGATTTTGCTCTTTATGTACACTAAAAAAAATACTTTTTGCTCAACCACTGTCTGTAGGGGGTCGAGGACTCGTCAAGCTGCTCTATAGCAGCTTTTTTCCTCGATCTCCCCATCTTTGATGGAAATAAAGGCAATTATTATTATTATTATAAGTTAGCCAAAGTACCTAGAGAGGGATTTTGAAATCACGTGACTGGCTCGGTAGGGATGCGGGGAAACATGGCGGTGCCCCAGTGAGTGAGCGCCGCTCGCTTTAAGAAGTAATATGTCGTTGTAGCTGCAATATCGGGCGCGTTAGTCAGCAACGAATGGTGCAGGAGGCTATCGCTTTACCTTACCTCACTTAAATCGCAAAGCATGAGCAATGACCTCGCCGCATTTTTAGATATTCTTTTGATTCTGGCCATTCCTAAGCCTAAATGAATTCGATAATTGTCGGCATGGCAAATGCCTTTGGAAAGTGGATTGTCTTGACTCAATCGGCCGGTTTTTATAGCACACAAAAGCAGACAGCGTCTCAATAGACCTTTTTCTAAATTTCCTGGTACGTGCTTGGGATCTTTCGCCATGTTTTTAAACGGAATCTAAAGTGGTTCTCTTATATGAATAAAAACAATAAGTCGTCGTCATGTGGCCTCCAGGATCACGAATATTCAGATTATTTTACAGTTGGTGCACGGAGGCCGCAGAAAAACATTTTCAAAGTACCGCTGAAGCTCCTCCTTCCAGGAGCGTCACGTCATAAAAGGAGTTTCGGAATCTCCGTTTGCGCGCATCTTCAGCGCCTATCAAGGATATACATACGCACTTTTGATATTTTCAAAAAGGTTAGAAACAGATGTCACGACCGGTGTCAGTACGGGGCAATATACCTGGTAAGCTTGAAATTGCACGCGCTGCCCACACGAGCGATACGCGCTTGGCGGTTGAAATATCGTTTTATGGCGTAACGACTGGTCGGAGGTTTTCGTCGTTTCCTCGCGTTCACACTCCATTCACAATTAAAGGGGCCCAACAAAGCGTTTCTGGCCATTTTTTTAATTTGTATCTTGTTCGTTTGAATTAGTGAGTGGGACTCTAGCGACACATTGAAGAAAGGAAGAATAAATCTGGTGTACTTTGAACATAATAGGTCAAATAACCCTACCGAAAAATCCGGTATAACTTTTCACTATCCAGATTATGGTACCGGAAATTTGTTTCTGGAAACCCGAAATACAGATTGCAGACAAAGGAATAATTCTGAAAACCTAAATTCCAGATAGAGTCCAGATAGAATCCAGGAAGATTTCCAGTACCATAATCCGGATAGCGAAATGTTATACCGGATATTTCGGTAGGAAGTTCAGAAGTTTGAGCACATCTTCTATCGTTGATGACGTACTTGGCCTGGACCAATGGAGAACCGAATCGAAAAGAGCGTGCAACAAACACGCGCGATCTTCCTAATTGTTGGAATTAAGATCCAGTTATGACTATGTGAACGCCTCACCAATTTAAGGGTGTTCCAAGCAAAGAATCACGCGCTTGAAAGGATCAGAAGGGGTCACGTGCACCTATTCAGCCAGTCCTTTTTCTAGAATTTTACGTCGGCATTTTACGACGTTCTAGACCAGGGTGCACAACATGCGGCCCGCGGGCACTTTCTGTGTGGCCCGCGGCCCGCGGCCCAGCTGAGCGCAGGAACCGCTCACCGTGTCATTCAATGCACTGCGGCCGTTGACTTGGCAGAAAGCATTCGAACCCGTTGACCTACTTTTCTCAGAGTCCTCTTTTCCGGAGGAAACTCCGCGTCCTCAGTTCAAATATTCCCTCTCCACTAGACCCACAGAAAACAACAATACAAAAGCCTGTACAGCCATCCAGTGCGCTGTTATGACCCCTAACAGCGTCCCTCCCTATCCTTGTTCCAGTTCTTCTTCATCCCGTTTCCTCCTCCCTCTCTCCACGGAGGCTACAGCCCTCTCCCTCCTGTTGGGACATGATCAGTGACAGCTTGTTGCAGATAGAGAAAAGCTAGTCGTGTCACGCTTGGAATATGAGTGCACTTCAAAGAAGAGAAAATCGACCAGGAGGGCCGGAAATTCAACCAGGAGTGGACATGGAGGTACTTTTCATTGAGAACGCATCGAAGTGCTTATGTCTTGTGTGTCGAGAATCTCTCGCGGCTCCTAAAGAATACAACGTTCGACGCCACTACGAGACCAAACATGCCCGCGACTTCAGCGCTCTTTCGGATTCGGAGAGAAAAACAAAGTCCGAGGACTTCAAACGGAATTTGCTTGCTGAGCAAAGCATTTTTACGAAAGCAAAGAACACATCTGAAGCAGCCACGCGGGCGTCTTTTCAGATATCTCGACAGATCGCTCGTTCAGGTCGTTCGTTTACTGATGGCGACTTCATCAAGGAATGTCTTATGATTGCTTCTGAGGAGATGTGCCCGGACAAGAAGTTGGTTTTCCAAAACCTGAGCCTATCAAGAATGACAGTACAACGACGTGTGCATGACATTGCCGACGACCTATCAAAACAGCTGGAGAGGAGTTGCAGTCATTTTGTCTACTACTCTCTTGCTTTGGATGAGAGCACAGACATCAAAGACACAGTACAGCTGCTTGTTTTCATCCGTGGTGTGAACGAAAACTTCGAAGTGACTCAGGAGCTGGCAGAGCTTTGCTCAATGCACGGACGGACTACGGGAGAAGAGATCAGCAAGGAGGTCAAAGACGTCATCGAGAAGCTCAAGCTATCATGGGAAAAACTCGCAGGTGTCTGCACCGATGGAGCCCCAGCCATGATGGGAAAGAGAAACGGAGCCGTTGCCTTACTTCAAGCGTTCAGTGGTGTAGAACTGAAGCAATATCACTGTGCTTCACCAGGAAGCACTCTGTGCCAAAGTGATGAAGTTTGACCATGTGATGAAGGTCGTGACTTCGGTTGTCAACTTTATACGTGCTCGGGGATTGAAGCACAGGAAATTTCAAGAGTACCTGAAAGAAATGGAGAGTGAGCACATGGACATCCCGTATCACACTGAAGTTCGCTGGCTAAGCCGTGGGAATGTTCTGAGTCGCTTCGTCGCGCTGAAGGCCGACATCATCGCTTTCTTGCAAGAGGAAGGAAACACATACCAGAGCTGGAGGAAGAACAATGGTCGTGGGATCTGGCATTCCTCACCGATATTTCAAGCCATCTGAACACGCTTAACATAGCTCTCCAAGGAAAAGACCATCTCATTTCGGACATGGTGAGCGCGATCTTCGCGTTCCAAGGAAAGCTGCGCCTCTTCAAATTGCAGCTTGGGGTGGAAGCATAGTTCACTTTCCAACCTGCCAGAAGCTCTTTCCCACCGGCGAAAATCGGAAGACGGTAGCTGCGACGTACGCTCCACAGGTTGAGTACCTGCTCTCCGAGTTCCAGCAAAGATTCAAGGCATTCGAAAGTGAGAAGAGTAACTACGATTTGTTCCGCGATCCGTTTTCTGTCGCACCGGAAGACACAGGTCCGACGCTGCAGCTAGAACTCATCGACCTCCAGTGCTCGCCAGAACTGAAGAGTATGCATCGTGAGTCTCAGCTGCTTGACTTCTACAGAAGCCTTGACAGGAGCAAGTACGGAAACCTTGTGGATCACGCATTGAAGCTTGCATCACTTTTTGGGAGCACGTATGTCTGTGAGCAGACGTTCTCACTGATGACCCTCAACAAGAACCGTCTTCGATCTTCTATGACGGACATGACACTGCGAGATGTGCTGAAGACGGCCACCAGTGCGATGATGCCGGATATTGAAAACCTGTCTGCAGCAAAAAGGTGTAACGTGTCACACTAGGTGCGGCCCGCGCAGTTTCTGATAAACAAAACTGTAATAAGGTGGAGAACTGGGCCAGTTGGTTGACGTTATACATGATGGGGAAAACAGCTCAGAAAATACGGACTACGAAGAGGCACAAACAACATTGTCCTGTCGTGTTTGTTCCTCTTCGTAGTCCGTGTTTTTAGCTGTTTTTCCCATCATGTATTCCAATAAACAATTTTTGGCCCGCGTCATTTTTGAGTTGTGCACCCCTGTTCTAGACCAATGTCGTCACTGGACGCTCGTGTTTGACATTGATAGGCGCGCCCTTCGAGCAGCATTTGCTTTTCTTCATCCGTTTGCAGTGCCCCTTTAAGCTGAGACTTAAGGGCTGTTTATACTCCGACGTTGAGCGCAGTGAACGCAGCGTAGCGCAGAACGCGCGCCTTTCATTGGCCGGCAACCAGGAACTCGATATCTGCGACGAATCAGTATCTGTGCGCGCTGCGCATGCCGCGCCTGCGACGTTACGTTGGAGTATGAACGTACCTTAAAAGATCAGCCCTCAGCGCAAGCTCGCTGGCTTCCGCAGTGCTTTGGTTGCGCGTACCTGCGCGTTCACACTTGTGTTAGCAAGGGAAAGAAGCTCGCGTTGAAGGTGGAGCTTCTAGTCTCAGCTTAAGGGGGAACGGAGTATTCACCTCGAGATTCGATCGGCACGACCCATGTGGAGAAAAGTAGCACTACGCTTTGTTTTACACTTACTTGGAGCAAACAGAACGCTACGCACGCGAGGCTGAAGCCATGGGAAGCGCCAATGCACTGCAGCGTTCTCGCGCTGGAATCAACTGGTGAGAGCTCGAACTCTGTACCCTTTCCCGTGCTCTGTGCCGTTAGTGTGGAAGCTTTGTCTCCATCCGATTTGTGTAGAGCCGTATATGTAGAGAGTTCGGTCATTGGTTGGGAAGTATAGGGGACAAAAGAGGAGGCGCCATTAGCCGAACGCGGGCGTGTTCCAAGGCATCTTCAGAAATTCGAATGCGGCCAACCAGAAGCCGGAAATATTACACTGGCGGTGGTCGCGAGAAACAAACTTAAGTGCATCGGAGTAACTATCGATGACTTAAAATATGGCGCACGTGATGTTTCAATCACGGTCATCCAAAATCATAGTGGAAGAGTGCGACTAGCGGGACGATCGACATAATCCGTACGCCAAGCGCCGAGGGCCGGGAATCTGCCGTCCGAGCGGTCACACTCTGTCCGAGCAAAATGGAGTTGAGCGGCGCATTCGTTTCTTACATCTTTCTGCATGATCATGGTCGAAACATCATGTGCACCCTAGTTTCAACCCTGAAGGGTTACTACACTTTACTGTTACGCCCTTATTAACACCATCTACAATTATATACTTTGATTAAAACAGTTTCTCACTACTACCGCTAGGGAATTCTTTTAGGCTTTTGGTTGGCCAAGAGAGCATGCCAAGCCCACGTTCTGCGTCTGGTGCACGCCCTGGCTCTGCCCGCGCCTCCCATTGACCAAACTCTCTGTATACACGGCTCTGGACTTGTGGACAGATGGAATCACCACGTTCCTTACAGAAAACCATGGATAAACATTCCACAAAATTCAATCTGGGTGTCGATGCCAATAGTTACATCTTCGAGGAAAACGACCGTGATATTCAGATTGTGGGAGATGAGGGTGGAAGACATTGGGCGGAAGACGAGGGTGGAAGACGGCCGGAGAGACACGAGCTTGCGTCCGACAGAGCGTGCAGCGCGAGGCTGGGGCCTTGCAGGAACGATGGAGCCGGTCTCGCCCTTGACGATCCCCGGAGCGGTCCACCAGCGTGATCCGGACCAGGAAGAAGGGAACGGCGGGGTCTGGCTCATGGCGATCCCGGAGTGGTTCCGCAGCAAGTACTCGGGCTATGATAGCCCGGAACAGCTAAACTACGCAGCTCTGGCGTGGGAAAAACGATCCGCAGGCCTGGTCACGGACTCCGGCTGCCAGCTATGAACGACAGGCGACAACCAGGGTCGGCGTGCCCGGACCGCCAGCTCTCGAGGACGGGCAACCGGTAAGTACAGTAAAACGATTCGCTGTCTTCTCGTTGTGTTATGTCACTCCTTGGGAGACGAGTGAAGCACAGACCGAACGGGGGCAATTATTATAGAGCGACCCCACATAAAAATGGCGTCCAACGGGGGCCCGGTCGGTGCGCCTCTGGTTCTGGTCGCCCCAGGGAGTCCCACGGATTCGTTGAGTGGGTTATTTACTAACGCTAACGATTCCCGTCGAGACGAAAACTGTTATGATTTCGGAGAGTTTTTCTGAACAAGAGCTGAGAAGATTTTTCCTCGAGTCGAGTACCGAAAGGACCCGAAGAACGATGTTGCGGACGCACTCCAGAATAGCGGTTGGGAGGAGGTGATGCAACCGGGGAGGAGGGGGGAGTGACGAGGAGTGCGGGTGGGATGTAAGAAAGTTGTCTAGAGGCGGAGGGAAGCACCGATGTTCGGTGGAATGCAAAATAATGGCTGGCAGGTGGTGAGAAGGCCAGGAATCGTTGCAGATTCAAGACGCTGCACCAGGTAACCAAAGGTTGTGGCTTGGGGTGAAGTGGTGAGCAAGGAAGAGCTTGTCGAGACCCGAAGAACAGATGGGTTTTCATCAGCGGGTGTCGGAAAAATTGCGGGAGTAGCAGTTCACACCGGGAACGCTGGCGGACGAGTTAATCAGTGTTACGATTCGTATCTTCTAGGCCAAGACGGCTTGTTGCTTCGCGTCATCCCGACGAACAACGAAGGGCAAAGAAACGACTTTCCTTTCATGGTGGTCGTTCCTAGGATGCTGCGGAGGTGATATATTGGATGCTTTTTCAATTTCACTCTGGCTGGTCGTGGCAGTAGCAGCAAGACTTTTCATAAGTTATGTCGCGTCGCGACCTGTGCGGGGATGAGGCAGGAGACGTTCCGGTGAGCTTTGTGGCTGTCCAGCTTGCCTTGAGGCGCGAACAGTTCAAGCGGGCTTGCTTGCGGAGTTGCCACCCCTCCCAGTGCCGATGAGTCCCTTGAGACCGTATGCCCGTGGACGTGACGGGACGCTGACGCTGACATCGATTCGCACACGGTATACGCTGCCGTTGCGGAACCCGGGGCAAGCTTGGCCATCGCGCCGCGGGATTTGTATCTATTTGCTTGCGCAACAGTTCGACTAGGTTTACGCTATTCTTACCTAGTCCCGAGGGAAACTCACCCTCTGAGCAACGCAGCTAGTGGTTTTGCCGCATCGCTTGCACGGAGGTGAGAGGGCCCCTGCGAGGCAAAGATGGAGCGTCGTGTCCCTTCTAGACTTACTCGGCAAGATAAAAACGAGGAATCTGGCCCGGTTCACATCGCTGACTGGAAGGGATACTACAGTCGCGATGAGGTAGATCATTAACATGAGGTTGCGGTTGGACACAGGAAATCCCCTGCTACCAGCGACGCGGGAGCGAGCTCCGGAATGCGGGCTCGCCGAGTTAGCCGCACGGTACACGACTCCGTCGGCAAGAAATTTTGCAGTAGAGGCTGTGGCCGCTGCCACAATCTGCGGCAAAGTATTTGTTCCATGTGTGTGATTTTAACACTTTGTTCTGCGCAGATTGGCTACCTGAAAAGACCGCCACAGACGGCGTCACCCCGGGAAGTCCACCGGGAGGAAACACGGGCCCATCCGTTTTCCCAAGAGCTCAGGGTGGCTGACACTGGTTCGGCCTGGCGAACGGTTCAAGCGGGCAGATCATATTCCCGGGGCAGCCTCCAAGCGCAGCGGGGCAGGTTCGTCCGCGGCGGGGAGACCAGCTTAGAGCAGGCCCCTGCTGCGCCGTGGTGAATGGAACAGCGAGTGAGGGACAGGTCGACATTGTCTTCCGGTTTCGTTAGAAGAGCCATCTGAGGCCCGCACCAAGAAAGACCGATTCCACCATCACCTACGCCGCTGTCGAACGCTACAAGGTGGCCACTCCGGCAACACCAATAGTAGCCGCCTCTCCCGACACATCAGACGACCCCGACCAGAGCGTTCACCCCTGGTTCCCTAGTCCATCGATGAACACAACAGGGCTGACGTGCAAGAACTCCTTTCTGTGGCCCCGTGAGATCCCGAGTACCGGAAGTCCTCCGAATTCCGGGCCTTGAGGGGGGAGAGTGTGGGAGACGAGGGTGGAAGACGAAGTGGCAGAGGGCACGTGAGATGCGGTTGGCCGAAGAGACACGAGCTGGCGCCAGACAGAGTGTGCTGCGCGAGGCTGGGCCTGGCACGAACGATGGAACCGGTCTGGACCATGACGATCCTCGCAGCGGTTCAACAGCAAGGTTCGGAGCAGGAGAGGCGGGAACGTGCGAGGCCTGGCCATACCGGTCTAGGCCATGACGATCTCTGGAGTGGTTCCGCAGCGAGTCTCGGGCGGGCTATGATAGCCCGGAACAGCTAGACTACGCAGCTCTGTCGTGGGAAGGGCGATCTGCAGGCCTGGACACAGACATCGTGCCGACTGCGAGCTATGAACGACGGGCGACAACCAGGGTCGGCGGGCCCGGACTGTCGGCTCTCAAGGACGGTCAACCGGGAAGTACAGTAAACCCATTCGCTGTCTTCTCAGTGTGTTGCGTCACTCCTTGGGAGACGAGCGAAGCACAGGCCGATCGAGTGGCGATTATTATGGAGCGACTCTACAAGATCCACGGTATAAAAAATACTCTAAAATTCACCTCTAGCTCGTTTTTTTTTCAATAACTTTTTTAGTTTTTTTTTTAATGGGCGGACGTTGGCAAAGAAAGAACTTCGAAATATTGAGTTAACGCAGATAGCTGATTTTTTTGAGCCCCTGATATTTTGAGATTTAAAAAAATGTATATTTGTTTTAGATCGCAACTTAAACTAATGTTATTCTTTCTTTTTTTCCTTTTCAGCAACATGATCGAGTCTAAACTATCGCTATGCTTTTTTTATTTTTTACTTCTATGAGAATGATAGTGTTTCCTGAAGGGTCGTCGGGCAGCTTGAATTGAGTAGTGCCTTCGGATAAGGTTGACGAAGACGACAAGCGGATGATTGGACTTGCGGCGGCAGTTTTTTGGTGACTATATACGAGGGACGGTATACAAAGTCAATTAACCCCGAGTTTTTTTCCTCACGAAGTAAAACCATTTATTATTGACACTCACGTTAATATTTGCTTTGTTTTTCTTAATTGTTTCGTCACCTGCAAATGAAATACCCATTACAGTTTTCGATGTCATCGCCGAGTAAGAAGCATAATTCTGGTCTCGTGCGAGTGCGTAGACTTCGGAGTTTGTAACATACAGATGCAGTGTCTCATCGTGTC
This sequence comes from Ixodes ricinus, assembly GCA_037355805.1. Taxonomy (NCBI): domain Eukaryota; kingdom Metazoa; phylum Arthropoda; class Arachnida; order Ixodida; family Ixodidae; genus Ixodes; species Ixodes ricinus. The sequence goes on along the minus strand of JAZHYW010003582.1, from coordinate 39,159 downwards.
AGAAAGGGCAACCTCAAAGTACGTTAAGTAGGTGGTAATTAATTAAAAAAATAAACGTGCTCAATGGGACAAACATTTATAGAGACGACGACTAGTTAAATCGCGTGGCAATATTTGAAGTCAAAGGAGACATTTCAAGCAACACAAACTCAACGCTGGCAAAAAGAAAACACAGCAATAATTCTAGACCGCGAATAATATTTTTTTATGTATAATATGCGATAATCAGTGATAATATTTGTAATAAACGCGTTATCCTTCATTAGAAAGAAAAGAAATTGAGGTCTTATTTCCGTGCCGTTTTTTGAGCTCTAACAGGATGCTTGAAGAAATCCGGTTCTCGCAACGCTGCTTGCTTTGCAACTTGATTATCGACGTTGCTATCGCTGCATTCTTTAAGGCTGTTATACTCCGACGTCGAATGTAGTAAGCGTAGCGTACAGCAGCCCACACAGATACCAACTGGTCGCAGATATCGAGTCCCTGCTCGCCGGCCAATGAAACGCGTGCGTTCTGCGCTACGCTGCGTTCGCTGCGCTCAACGTTGTGTTATGCAGAACCTTTAATCTTACAAGTTGCGAACCGATAACAATATGCTCAAGACTTGGGACAGCCAGTATTCCTTAAGCTGTCAATGACCGTAACAACTCGGAAGCGCCTACTTTCGCGCAAAACACTCGGGAGGGCCTATTGTTGGAATAAGGGCTTAACGGGGCCGAAAAATGACTTTAGATTAGACAAAAAAAAATTGAAAAGATTTCACATCATGTCAATTCATTACCGAGCTTAACGTAAGCAGGTGAAATGTCATGCTCACTGATATTTTTATTCTCATGTTTCGCCGAGCCAGCGATTGGCTCTCCCACTTCGCGAGCAAGTAGACATACTGCGTTTTCTTTAGAGCGTAAACTGCGCAACATTCTTAGCCCGAACAAGCAAACGCCAATTTCATGCACTTCTCTTTTAAGATCTGCCTTATGTCTTTCATCAAAACTACCAATGTTGTTGACAATACTAAAGCTAAGCACTAAATTTTGGTTCCGGACAATGCGGAGCGACAGCTCGTCTGCTTGCTTTGCAGGGGTTGTGGTGACGTCAAAACGCCGAGCTCTGATTGGCTCTGACTGAACGGTAGTGGGTAAACCTCAAGGCAGCTTGCTTCGAGTTCTACCCACTATACTTCAATCAGAGCCAATCAGTTAGTACGTTGGTGAATAAGTGAAAAAAAGTAGCGCGTTATCCGTATCATTCTTATTTGTGAAGGGCGTTCCAAACAGGACGAGCTTTTTTACGCTAATAGCATGTGCTATACCGAAAGTAAAGGTTTTCCTCCAATTCCGGTCCGCTTCTGCATCTATTTTTTTTTTTACTTGCGTTTTTGAGTGTACGTTAAGAGCGTGCTCATCAGGTGGGTTCGGACAGCCACTCTCACGCTCTGTTGGCTGTCGTTAAGGCCTCCGCTTTTGTTGTCATACCAAAACTTTCAAAAGCCAGAAAAAACAAAAAAAAACGAAGAGATGACAGCGAGAAGGCCAGGAGAAAAGCCTCCCTGTTTGCGTTATTGATGTCCTAACTGAAAAACGAACACGCGCGCCGCAACTTTCCCGTCTTTTGAGAGAAGTGTACGCTCATTTGCAACCGCTGTGTCGTGTTTGGACGTCCAACATTGTTTGAGGGGTAACAGGCCTGTACGAACCTGGCCGGAATTTCCAGAGTCCCGGCAATACTGCAGGGCTGCGGAGGTGACGGGCACACCGTCGAACTGAGAACGGAGCCAAAACAGACCACGTTCGGTTCGAGCAAGGCGCCTCGAGGAAGCATGACGAGGAACTGGATGTCGGTCGTCGGAGCCACGGTGCCCCTGCAGCCCGTTCCGTGTACCCAGGAGCTGACGGGGAACGAGTGCGGCCGGTTGACATCCACCACCACCGGCCGGCCGCAAGGACCGATGCCAAGAGTCTGTCGCAAAGCACCGAAACAGAGTCTAAAGAACCTCGAGTGTCGACTTTTCCCGCAAAGCTCTTGGGAGATCCAATCACAATGCTGAATGTCACAACACATTTTTTTTTTGTAGTCTTAGACATATTTTTATTTTCGTTATTCGGCGAGCTCCCTACGTAGATTTCAGTGATTTTAAGTGCTGCGTGTAAGTAGGATCGCCCGAATAGTGGTTTATTATTTAATAGCGCAATCTTCGCGCACCTTCGCCACTATAAAGAAAGCCGGTATGGCGGGAGTTTTCCTTGCACTGCAAAGGTTATGAATGACGCACGCTATTCCATTTTGAACCACTATTCGCATACCCCCAGGCAGCGTTTTACTACATGAATTCGGCAGTAGCGCAGTGAACTTAGAGGGAACCAATCACACGCCCCCGCCGTCCCTCCGCTTCTTCCTCTTCTACCCAATCACAGTCGTCATATCTCGACAACGGTGCGCTACGGTCGCATTCATCCGCATCTGCGGCTACAGTAACTATATGGTCGCTCAAACCTTAAGAGCCACAGAACGTTGTGTGTAGACTCTGTGCCTTGCGCGGCTATCGAGCCTTCTATCTAAAGCGCCGGAGGGAGGCGCTGTTGGCAATCGACGTCCCCGCGAACTTCCGGTCAAAGGACAGACAGTATAAGCTCATTCGATTTACCTGCACCTCCTGCACCGGTGCAGAAAAGTGTAGGGTGGTGTACTTCCGGTTGTATTTTGATATACCTACCGGAAGTAAAATGCCCTACACTTTTCTGCACCGCTGCAAGAGTTGGGTAAGCGCCGTTCACACATATGCAACCGAGTAAGGCCGAGAGAGACCAGACCGGTTTTTAAGCCTCTTGCGACGTCTTAGGACCGGATGCGCTGCAGCGGAGCTGGACCTAAGACGTCGCAAGAGGCTTAAAAACCGGTTTGATCTCTCTCGGTCTTACTCGGTCGCTATGATGAACGGCGCTTAAATCGAACAAGACTTATGCCCACTATGACACCGCTTTTTGCAATGTTCGTGAAATGTTCCATGCCCAAGTTCCCAAGCTGATTAGCCAAAAGGATCGGTTAGCGAGAGATCTGTTGGAGGTCCACTTCCGGTCGTCTCTTATCTCTTTTATATCACGGCGAGAGATCCCCAACTTCGTGATTTCTGTAGAACTTTATCGTCCCAGAAATTTTTGACATTAGCGGGCTCGGAAAGCCTGCCGACATGGAAGGACCGGAAGTCTGTTTGCAGGGCAGGAGACGGCTTGTGTTCGTAAAGAGTAAAATCGTCTATATATACGCTACAGTTGCCGGCAGTTTAAGAAACGCAAGGCATGGCGAATCCTGATTCTGAGCTTCTGATTATCGCGCAGAAGCCAATCAGATTACGGCATTAACCGATAAGAAAAAAGTCTGCGCTGTGGCATTACGCAATGCAAGCATGACGCTTTGCATTGCGTAATGCCGCAGCACAGGACTTCATTTTGAGTCTAAACGGATGTTCCGCCTCATCATTCGCTGAGATGATTTCGTAGAACGCAGCTATTGGCTCTTTGAGTGCTTTGCGGGTAAGTAGACGCGCAGACATTTCTTAGAGTGTAGACACTACGGTTGCCGGCAGTTTAAGAAACGCAAGGCATGGCGAATCCTGATTCTGGGCTTCTGATTATCGCGCAGAAGCCAATCAGATTACGGCATTAGCCGATAAGAAAAAGTCTGCGCTGTGGCATTACGCAATGCAAGCATGACGCTTTGCGTTGCGTAATGCCGCTAGCGAGACTTCATTTTGAGGTCTAAACGGATGTTCCGCGCTCACCATTCGCTGAGATGATTTCGTAAAACGCAGCTATTGGCTCTTTGAGTGTTTTGCGGGTAAGTAGACGCGCAGACATTTCTTAGAGTGTAGACACTACAGTTGCCGGCAGTTTAAGAAACGCAAGGCATGGCGAATCCTGATTCTGAGCTTCTGATTATCGCGCAGAAGCCAATCAGATTACGGCATTAACCGATAAGAAAAAAGTCTGCGCTGTGGCATTACGCAATGCAAGCATGACGCTTTGCATTGCGTAATGCCACGGCGAAGACTTCATTTTGAGGTCTAAACGGATGTTCCGCCTCATCATTCGCTGAGATGATTTCGTAAAACGCAGCTATTGGCTCTTTGAGTGTTTTGCGGGTAAGTAGACGCGCAGACATTTCTTAGAGTGTAGACACTACAGTTGCCGGCAGTTTAAGAAACGCAAGGCATGGCGAATCCTGATTCTGAGCTTCTGATTATCGCGCAGAAGCCAATCAGATTACGGCATTAACCGTTAAAAAAAAGTCTGCGCTGTGGCATTGCGCAATGCAAGCATGACGCTTTGCATTGCGTAATGTCACGGCGCAGACTTCATTTTGAGGTGTAAACTTATGTTCCGCCTTATCATTCGCTGAGCTGATTTCGTAGATCGCAAAGATTGGCTCTCTGAGTGTTTTGCGGGTAAGTAGACGCGCGGGCATTTCTTAGAGTGTAGCAAGCCACGGTCTCAGCACCGATAAGCGCTTCGCTTTTCTCCCCCGATCCACCAGGCCAAACAAAAATGAAGACAACCGTCCACCTACAACCTAAAATCTCCCTCACTCGACACTCAAGCTCAGGCTGTCACTAAGCCCTTTAAAGTAAAACCTGCCTTAAACGAGGCAAACACAAACAAGTGTCATGGTAGCGTGCTTTGAAATAAGAACACAAAATCAAAATGATAATTTCCAAGGATTGAAAACAAACAAAAAACAATTACAAATTTGTACCATCCGATCAAGGAGCTCGCACACATCTTAGAAGCTCCGGCTTAGGCCATCAGCGTTCCCATTTAGCTTCCCTTTTTGTACTTCACTTCAAACGCGTGCTGGTGCAGAGCAAGACTCTAGTGGAGGAGGCGGTCGTTTTTGTGGGACATATATTGCAACCAAGAAAGATGGCAGTGGTCCGTTTCCGCGATAAATTTAGTCCCGGCCAAGTAACAAGACAACTTCTACACGGCCCAGACCATGCAGGCGCAGTCCTTCTCTGAGGTGCTATAAGCCTCCTCGCGAACAGTCAGCTTTCGGCTAAAATAAAGAATGGGTAGCTCATTTCCCTGCTCGTCTACATGCGACAAAACTGCCCCAATTCCCCCTTCACTCTCGTCACACTGCACGACAAACGTCTCGTCATAATCAGGGGCCTTTGGCACCGGCGTTTGAACTAACGCCCTTTTAAGGCTTGAAAGGCGCTTTCTTTCGCGTCATCCCAGGTCAGGTTTTGCGACTCGTTCTTACGAAGTGAGTCGGTCAAAGGACTGGCCATGTCTGAAAAGTTATGGATATAGCACTGGTAATAACCAGCTAGACCAAGAAATGCCCGAATATCCATCGTTGTCGTCGGTTGTCGGAACTCCAACACGGCCGGAATTTTGACTTCGGAAGGGTGCCAAAGTCCCTGGCCAATCACGTGTCCCAAGTAGTGAACCTCCGCCTTTCCAAGTTGACATTTCTCTGTTTTGATCGTGAGTCCGGCCACCCGTAACCTCATCAACACCTGTCGTAGGTGTTCGAGATGCTCTCCCCAAGTTCACTAATATACCGCAATATCGCCCAGATAAAGGAAAGTTAAGTCGCTCAGTCCAGTCAGGACAAGACCCATGAGTCCCGCAAAACAGAAGGGGGCGTTTTTAAGCCGAAGCTCAGAACGGTGGGGATAAATGTTCCCTGTGGTGAGAAAAAGAACACATACCGACGAGATCTTTCAGAAAGAGGCACTTGCGAATAGCCTCTTCCCAGGTCGAAAGTAGAAATGAATCTCGCCCCACTCAGTATCTCCACTTTTTCTTCGATATTTGAAATGGGGTAAGTCTGGTCTCGGCTGATAGCGTTTAGTTTCCAGTAATCAATACAAGAGCGGGGATCTTTACGCGGTACCTCCACGAGGATGAGAGGCAAACTGTAATCGCTTGCACCTCTCTCAATTACCCCGATTTCGACCATTCGCTCAATTTCAAGTTTCATTATATTGTCACCAATGACGAGGTGAAGAACAAGGAATAACTGAGAAAACTAAACGTTTAATGGGGCGAACTTGTGCCCAAAACCAAAAGGAAACAGAATATGACAACAAAGCTTCGCGTTCGTCGAAGTCGACGTTACAGCAGGATCGACCGCTGGGGCGAGACTAACTCCGCTCGCCATGCGTAGTTCCTTATGTACCCTTGTAGAATTCCGGAAAGTTCAGCGTAGAAGGTCCGACACGTAGAACATTCTGACCTCGAACACTAAGTTGCAAGAATAAATAAAAGATCCGTCGCTGCCAGGAATCGAACCCTGGCTCTTTGCGGGAGAGGCAAGCACGACATCCGTTAGGCCACGGCCACGGCCACGGCCACCCTGCCTACTTCGTTAGCTGCGCGTGCGGAAATATCCCTGTGTCGCGGAAAACCCGGTAGGGCCTTGCGTAAATCGGCTGATAGCATGTCAGCTCGATGTCGTGCGTGGTTATTGTTGTCCTTCCTGGCCAATTGAAGAAAACGTCCTGAAACTCTCGAATCACTCCCTCCAACTCTGAAACCTGCCAAGATTCCAGGTCATCTGTTCCTTTGGTTTTCTTTAGCAGCTGCTCGGCCGTCAGATTGGTGTCAGTACCCAGAGAGAAAATTTCTGGAAGAATCTCCTCGGGTACGTTCAGTGTTACATTCACAATAACCTCCCGTTTCCTGTACGGCCTCATGAGGTTGCAGTGATACACCTTCACAGCCCTTCTCTTACCCTTTCACTTCACCGCATAGTTGAGGTCCGATAGTTTCTGCATGACGACCGCTAAGCCCTCCTACTAAACGTCGAGTTTTTTTGTTGTTTTTTTATGTTATTAATAGCATAATTTGGTCGTTCACCTGAAATGATCTCGGCTTGGTGGACCTATCGTAAAATGTTTTTTAGTTGTCCTGCGCCCTCTTTATAGCTTTACCCACAACGACCTTTACCTCACTTAGTCGCTTTAAGAATTTCAGAACGTACTGTACGACAGTTGGGTCCTCGCGCTGGTCTTCTAGTGATCCGCGTGGGAGTCGCAGAGGAGACCGCAGCTTTCGTCCGTACCCGAGCTCCGCAGGACTGAAGCCCGTGGACTCCTGAGGTGAAGAACGGAGCGCGAACATAGTGGCCGGAATATATGCTTCCCAGTCTGTTTGGTGCTCAAAACTCAAAGCTCTCAACACTCTCTTCAGCACCCCGCGCATCCTTTCCACATTGTTAGATTGTGGATGGCGAAGGGAGCTGTGAATCCATTTGATTCCGCACTTTTCCCAAAACGTCGTAGTTAGGGCGCTTGCGCTTCCATTATCGCACTGATTATCGAGGGAAATCTGAAGTGAGACAAAATGGAAAGGAGCGCGTCTACTACTCTCGTGGAGTTCACCTCTTTGAGAGGGATGGGCACGGGGAACTTCGTAGCAGGGCACACTGCTGTAAAGATGTAGCGATATCCCGACTGCGTGACGGGAAGCGGGCCGACGATGTCAATTACCAGCCTCTGAAATGGCTCTGTGGTGATGGGAACCAAACGCATTGGAGCCTTGTGCTTGTCGGATGACTTCCCTACGCGCTGGTAGACATCACACGATCGCACGAACTCTTCAACATCCTTGCAGCATCCGACCCAGTAGTATTCTTGCATCAGCCTTGCCTTTGTCTTCCGGATTCCCAAATGCCCCGACCATCAGTTCCCGTGAGCCAGCCGGAGAAGACCCTTTCTAAATCTAAGCGGAACGACCAACTGGTGAAGGTCCCGGCCCTTCTTGTCTCGGTACTTTCGGCATAGCAGACCTGACTTTGTGTAGAACGAAACATTTTTGCGTGCCACCCCCCCCCTTGTAACCGTCCGGCAATGCCTTAAGAGTGGCATCACTCTTTTGCTCTGCGATCAGTGTTGGTCTATCAAGAGCACGAAACGTGCCCAGACTTGGAAATAATGGCGAAAGAGAGCCCTGCCTTTTCTCGTAATCCTCTGAAATCTGCTGCTGGTCGGGTGGGTAACTCCCCGCGGCATCCTCCGACCGCAAGGCCTCTTGATTTGCCGCGTCTGCGGGCTCTCCGTCGACCAGCTCTTCGCGCGCCGCGGTCCGACTCTCCTCCTCGTTAGGTTCGTATATTAACCTTGATGAGAGCTTTCTCGCTTGAGATGGCGTTAGTACCATTACTGTACCATCCGCAAAACTCTTCCCTTGCTCGCGAAGCAGCAGCTCCAACTTGTTCGAGAACAAGTACGGGTAGTGTTAAGGCAAGTTCTTCGAGGCTGCCGCCTCAGTGATGAGTTCGCCGAAAGGACCCTCGATACAGATTTTCGCGATCGGAAGGCAGACGCTGTCTTCCTCTACGACTTGCCTTATTCAGGCACACTCGCCGGTGTAATCACCCGACTCGACGTAAGACGGGTGCACTACATCCATTGTCGCTGCCGGGTCGCGAATCACCATGCAAGCTTTGCCATTCACGACCATTTCTTTCGTGTACGGAGCCAATAGGGCACTGATGTCGGCACCCTCTCCGCCATACGAGAACACAACCTTCTCGGGGCAGTTGCCCATGATGTGCCCTTGTTTCTGACACCGAAAATACCGAACTGGCTTCTTCGCCTCGAAGGCTCGAGCGTTATTTTCAGGCATCGCCTCCTTTCCTTTACCGACTGCTCCCCCTCCTTCTGTGACTCCTTATCATCTGGGACATTTCTCATGTCTCCCTCCTAAAAAATATTTTTCCCGAGTCCGCCTTTACCGATAGAAACTCCTGGCCATCTCGCAATGAGCGCGCTTGTCCCGATTTGTCTTCGTCTAGATTCCTGCGCATGGAGTACTCCTCCGCGAGATCTGCCACCTTCCGGACGTTCATTTCTGGGTCTCTATCTTGGGCCTAGAACCTGACGTACTCCGGAATCCCTCGTAAAAACTGCTCCAACGCAAGGCACTAGATCACCTTATCATGATCCCCGTACACTTCTGAGCTTCTTAACCATTCTACCAGGTTAGCTTTCAGGTTGTACGCAAAATCGAAAAAGGACTCCGTTTGCTTCTCAGTCGCCGTGCGGAACCGCTGGCGGAACGCCTCTGTCGAAAGACGGTGCTTCTCAAGAAGCGCGACCTTCGAGCTTTCGTAGATCTCGGCCTCCTCTCCACTTAACCGTGCAACAACGTCAGCCGCCTCACAAGGCAACAGCGTCAACAAATACTGAGGCCAATCTTCGCGTGCGAAACCTGCTCGCTCGCAGCTTCTCTCAAAGTTGACCAGGAAAAGACCAATGTCCTCTAGTTTGTACGCCTGCATAAAGTCCTTAATCTTGACCCTCTCCCCTAGCCGCACTCCCGATCCCGGACGACGAACACTCAGCCTCAATTTTCGCCTGCTCTACCTCCAACCTTTGAAGTTCTAATTCTTGAGCCCGCCTCTCGAGTTTGAGTACCTCCTTCGCTTTCTCCTCTCGCTCTTGCCTTTCAACGTGCGCTCTTTCGTCCCGCTCCCGCATTTCAGCCTTCGTTTTTTCGTCCCGCTCCCGAATCAGCTCCCAAGCCTCATGAAGCTCCATGTCGGACACTTCCTTCTCGCAAAGGAGCTCCATGATCGGCTACCTTCGCTTTGCCTAGCCCAGGCTTATGCAAGCTCCTCGCATACCACCACCAACTCAGGAATGCGTAGCTTACTGGCATCCATGGTTCCGAGTGTCGCAATCTCCCTCCCCTGTCTAACTCAGGTAGCTTGAACTTCGCTTTTTCTAAGTCAGAAAGGGCAACCCTACACTCGTGCACCTTACACTGAGTAAAACGTCTGGCGAATCAAGGGATAATTGCAAAGCACTCACCCGTACCAAACCCAACGGCGACGGCGATGGCGTCGGCGTCGCCATCAGCGTAACCGCGCGGGTCATTATGGAAATTTCCCATGATGCAACGCGCGGGGAGGAGGAGGAGGGGGAGCGGGAGGGAGAGGAGGAGGAGGAGGGGAAGAGGGGGAAGAGTAGAAGCGAAGAGGGGAGGAGGATGGATGAGGAGGAGGAGAGGAGAGGGAGGAGTGGAGGAGAGGAGCTTGAAGGATGAGCGGAGGGAGAAGGTGAAGAGGGAGGATGAGGGGATGTTGCGTCGGTGACTTGCACAATCTTGCGTCGGTGACGTGCACTGTCATATCTTTGTGTGATATACCGCCCCACGCATGCGCGCCAGATGTTATCGCTTGGCGCCCTGGCTAGAAAGGCGGAACGCCGCTGCTGAGCGGATCAATTTCATCTTGTTCGTACTTGACGTTGACCATGTTGCAATAAAGCAGTAAGTCCTGCTGCCCCGGCGTCTGTCCCGACTTCCCAACAACTTAACAGGGAGGAGGACGAGGAGGAGGAAGAGGAGGGAAGGAGGAGTAGGAGGGAGGGTAAGGAGTTGAGGGGTATACCCTCCCCTCAGTGCCCTTCCCTCCTCCTCCTCAAGAGCTGCGCTCTAATTCGGCGTTACAGGGTGTTGTAAACGTCTTTAATTTTAGAGCGCAGCTCTTAGGCGCCCGTTTCCGGCTTGAGCGGCGTCGCCGTCGGCGTAACCGCAAGGTCACGTGACCCCCAAGGTCACGTGACCCCCAAGGTCATGTGACCACCACGAGGTCACGTGACCGCCGGTCACGTGGCCCCCAGGTCACGTGACCCCCAGGTCACGTGACCGCCCCGAGGTCACGTAAACCCCCTCCGCGCCTTCCCCCCTCCTCAACAGCTGCGCTCTAATTCGGCGTTAAGGCCGGTTCAGACACTTGCGTTTGAGTGCGTTTGACTGCGTTGCGTCGAGTACGGAAAGCGAGTCACCGGCACATCTGTGCTTCGTATGAAGCGTGGAATCCAATTCAAGGAATCATCCTGGCACGCGATATAAGCAGCAGGGATGTCCTGGTTTCTCGCTGCCGCAACGCAGTCAAACGCAGTCAAACGCAACTGTCTGAACCAGGCTTTACAGGGTGTTGTAAACGGCTTTCATTTTTTTCTTTCTCAATCAGCCAATAAAAGCTCGGCGTTCTGACATCTCCGCGTGCAAGAAGCAGACGAACTTGGGCTCTGCATAGCAGGAAAAGACAGGCATTGCGTTTCTCCCGCACATCCTCTTCAGCTTCGGTCGTGCCTTGGCTGCACTTGCACGCTCGAAGCTGACGAGATGCCCAAGTGTTCTGCCAGGTATAAAGCTCGCGCTGGAGATGGAACACCATAAGGACCTCCCTGCCGTTCTCAATTTGTTAATGGCTATAACTTGTCATTAATTAGCGTCCGAATAACACAGAGCCCACATACATCGAATCACATTGACATCTATGGCCAAACCCAGTTTGACGCTTGACCTATACCGGATCCACACAAATGGATCTCCTGCGGAGGGTGGACGTTAGCACATCGACGTTCAGCCAATACCGAGCTGACGCGGGCCCACTCGACTGTTCTAGGATATCGGGCCTTAGAGCAACCTCGGCAGGGTATTGAACCGAACCCGAACCGTGAACCGAAAACCGGAAAAAAACGTTATTTTCGCTCGAACCGGAGTTGAAACGGAACGAAATAATTTTTTTCGTTCCGGAGCGGAACCGATATGTTTTCCATGCGGTTTTCGGTTCATACGCGAAGTCAGGTAACGTGAAAAGTGCGTGGCGAAAAACACAGTAACCTGGAAAAGAAACCGAAAATGTAAAAGAAAAACACTTCTTTTCGCGCAAACCGGAGAAAGCCGAGCGCTTGTTAAGAGACTACGTGTCCAATGTGTTATCCTGATCAGGAAGCTAGGATTGAAGAAACCAATGCTTGATTGTCCAACTCGGTGGATGTCCACGCTGCATATGCTCACCTGGCTACTTGAACTAAGAGGGCTGGAGGGTTGCTCTCAAAAGAAGAAAGCTCCAGGCGGATTGAAGACACATGGGTGGAAGTCGAAATGCTCGCAGTATCGCTTCGCCCGGCAGAAGTGGCGACGAAAACATTGCGGAAGGAACAGATCACTGTAGGAGATTTTTACGGAGCATGGCTGACATATTCCAAGGACACTTTCAAGATATCGTCGCCATTATCAAAGGCCTTGGTCCAGTCAATGAAAAAGCGGAAGCGACAACTTCTTGACACGGATGTCTTCTGTGCAGCAGTGTACATAGATCCCCAGCTACCGCCTTCTTCTCACCCTAGCGCAGAAGTACCGGGCCACGTTGCATTTAACAGTCTTGGAGGCGGATCGCAACTCTGCAATGCGAGCAAGATTCTACCTTGTCTTCTGAAACTGCGGCGGCTCCAGAAGATCCGGAAGACGCCGTGGAAGCGCTCCTCAAGGAAAAAGAGGTTGGGGCTGGCGTGCACGCTCGAGGTACCAGTAGCTCCCTTTATATAGATTTGAGTTGAGGCAATAGAAAAAGATTGAAAAATAATAGCATGCCTCCTGGAGATGCTAGAGAAGGAACCGCAGCTTTCAAGGGACGCTAACGTGTTGCAGTTTTGGGAAGAGAGACGGGAGCGCCATCCAGAACTCTACGCATTGGCGCGAGTAGCCCTAGGAGTGCCTGCGATCCATGGGTCAGCGTGGAGCGAGCCTTTTCTGCACTCAAGTTCATTTTATCGTCTCATAGGGGCCGTCTTTCCCTGGATATGCTTGACGACGTCCTGTTTTTTCGGTCAGCTGCCTGACATTGAACCACGCTTTCACCCACGTCCCGAGGAGCCCCAGCACTAGCTCGTTCGTTCCACACAATAATGCGGGACTTCGCTTTTTATGTGTAACACGCTTATAAAATGTGCAAAGTTAATTTTTGCGGTCTTCAATTGTTTTTGTAGCATAAATAATGTCTGTAAATAAAAATATGAGAACGAACCGGTTCAAACCGGTTTGAACATTTATTTTTTCCCTCCGGAGTTGAACCGGAGCTGAACCGTTTTCCCTGAACCGGAACGAAAACCGGAGCGAAAAACATTTCGGTTCGACACCCTGAACGTCGGATATCAAACCGATATTAGACACATCTTTAGCCGACAGTGACGCGACGTTGCTGCCGTATCGTCGTGCTACCTAGGGAATAGGGATGTGCTTGTATATGTAACCTTCAAAATGTCTGCACTTCTGCAAAGCTTTCGCAGACTCAATCACAGTGATCTACGGAGAGTGATCGGCGACAACTGGGATCTAAAATATTCTGTGACCGAAAATTGGTCTGTGATGTGACACTGAGCGTGATCGAAATGTCGTGCTCAGTGTCAGAGCACAGGATTAAATTTGTTTTTCATTTCAATGACTGGCCGATGTCTCTCTGCGGATTGCAGAAATTCGTCATCTGATTGCTCAGCTGGAAAATAGACGCACGAGTTTTTTACATATTTTTTTATTTATTGAATAATTTCGTTTATTTATTTATTTATTTATTTATTTATTTATTTATTTATTTATTTATTTTATTTAATTATTTATTTATCTACAAAATAATCTACAGTGCCGAAGCATTCTAGCATCTACAGCCTACTACAATTAACAAAACAAAACGCGTGTGCGGAATATGAACAAGTAAAAAATCACTAAAGGCGGCAAATAAACACAAACACGTTAAAACAAATAAAAAGTTAAAAATCAAAATCACTTCCTAAAAAAAGTGATCCTATGTTAATGCTTCTAATGGCAGACAGATTGCATCCCACTCAGTAATTTCTTTGAGGAAAGAAATGGATATTTCATGTATAGTCGGTGCGACAGAATACTTAAATGACTTTTCATCGAATGGTCAACGCGACTTGAGGGTACAGAACAGTACTCACACGAATGGTGGGACGGCACACCGTCGCCGGGTCTAGCTCGTCCGGGATGAGAAGCTTGATGGCGGCCACGTAGGGCCACCAACCAGACGTCACGTTGAGCAGGCCGAACGTCGGAAAGTACTTGCCGCCGAACGCGTACGTGTGGCGGAAGACTAACTCATAGTACCCGGAAAAGTCATTTTTCTGTGAGACAGGAATACGGAAGTTAAGTTACAATAGAGGCAGCCTATCACGGCGGGTCTGTGCCGCGGCATGGAAAACACGGTAAACGACAACCTATAGTAAATGACAGCTTAAGAAGCGCAGGGGGGGACTATTATGTTCAAGCTTCTTGCCTATTGCTTCGTTCTTTGGCGTACTTATCGGCTAATGCCGCCATCTGATTGGCTGCAACAAACGTTATTAGATTAGCCCAGTTACGGAACTGCTCATAGACGCTGCATGCACGAGCTGACCACGACTCGCCTCCCTTCGTTCGACGCGCCGGGCGGCTGCTATGGTAACTGCAGTGTATTGTCACGAATGACGAGGTGACGAAAAAAGAATAACCGTAGAAACTGAAACGTGTAATGGGGCGAACTTGTGCCCAAAACACTCTTGACAAAGGCTAGCGTCGCAGGCGTCGATGACGGTGAAGCAGCAGGATCGAACGCTGGGGCGATACTGACTCCGGCTTTCCACGCGGAGCACCTTTTTCTACCGGCGTGGGTTTCTGGAATATTCGGCCTAGAACGTTTCGCGCGTAGAACATCCGTAGCTCGATGAGACGACCAGCTTCTCGAACTTACGAGAATGTCAAGTCGAAAGAACAAATAAAAGAGAAGTCCGTTCTCTGAAATCGAATCTGGGGCCTCCGCTTGATAGCCAAGCGCGGTAATCATTCGGCCACGCGCACGCTCAGCAACGCGCGCGGCAATTTGGAACACGTACGTTTTGAAGCGCAGCGTCTAGACGGCGCTTCGAACGACGGGAGGCAAACTGAAGTGAGTGAGAAGGGGTACCCCTTTCCGCGGGAATTCCACAACTGAGGTAATCTAGTAACGTTGGCTGCAACATTAAAAGTCTCGGAACTCGCCCCGCGTTTCGCAAGTTGTCAGTGACCATAGCTCTGAGACTTGCTGCGTCCAGAAGAGCACTCAGGCAAGATGAAGGCATGCCTTTGTCTTGATATTGTAATGCAGCTAGTGCTATTCCTTACTCCTAGGGTGCCTCAACGTCCTTCTGTTTAGGGTGATGCCATCTTTTGTAGTACTACAGTGCACTAGAATGCGGGGCAGTGTAGGGACCGGAGGAGTGGCTCGCGTTAGGTGTGTGGTGTAGATCGCGATGGGTGTTGACACCGGCGCATCGGCAGTAGGGTCAGTATGGTGGTGCTTGTGCCCGTGCACCGCGTGCACGCGCACGTGTTGCGGCACGCGCGGACTGCAGCGACATTCTGTTGCCCTCTCGACTGCAGCGCCGCGATTGTTGAAGCCGCCATTGTTGAACTTGTGAGGCTGCGCGCGCACCGCGTGCAGGCGCAGCCTCACAAGTTCCCATTGTCGAGCCGCGCCAGTACAAACACTATACCGTACTCGACGCCGGCAGCCCGCACTAGCAAGGAAAATACAAAGAAATTGTTAAGAACAAAATGTCGCCGTAACACAATCAGCGCCACGAGCGCGTACAGGGAGACGCTCTTTCACGCGCTTCGGAACAAAACATAAAATTTATTTGGAACAAAATTCCCAGATGTCATCACCCTAACCAAAGCGCACATGAAGGCACCCTGTATACTCCATTTCAGAAACGTCTGAAGAGCTGACAAAGGCACGGGCACAAACGCGCGGCTTTGGAATGTGGTTCTTATGCACGAGTTCTCGTACAAACAGAAGCAGCCTGTAGAGTTAGAATCACGCGCCATCACGCGATGGGCCCTCCGGTACGAACTGCGCATATGCAAGTCTTCTGCGGTAGCGCATGCAGCGCATGCGCAGTGCGTACCGGAGTGCCCATCGTACCGTATCAGATGTGCAAAAACAGTTCCCTAAAACTCTCTGTTAGAGAATAAAATGCCGATAAAAGGAGTGACGACCGCTATAGTTGCTGACATAGTGAATGTACGTACCGCCTATAAGAAATTGTCGTTTTTAACATTGACAAAAGTTTTCCAAGCCAAGAAAGAAAGAATGATGCACAGAAAACAAGGAAATATACCGAACTAACAAGCTTTCCGCGGCTACCCGATAGGTGCCGCCACTGTGCTCTCTCGTCGTAAAGAGATTTTAAGAGGCTTCAAAGCACACGGTCCTATAAGCAGTCGGAACAATGGGAGCGGGTCTTTATATTCACTGACAACCTCAGAAAGGTAGGGCGTGGTTCATGCTTTGTGATTCGTTCTTCGGTGTTCTTAACGATTAATGCTGGGGATCCGGACATTTCGGTGTAGGACGTTTCGGTGCACGGACATTTCGGTGTACGGACATTTCGGTGTACGGACATTTCGGTGTACGGACATTTCGGTGTACGAATTTTTCGGTGTAAATATGTGCCTTAAAATATTTTTAAGAATACAATAGAATTTTTGTATTTGTAACTGCATTTTACTTTTTTTTAACAGCTTGCAACCTCTCCAATGAGAGCAATAGTCTTAAGTATCGTTCTCGGCTCACTGTTTTTCTTTTTTCGGGTTGTGGCCAGAGAACTTTAAGAACTACAAAGTAGCACCAAAACGTATACTGTAAACGACCTATTTTTCGCGGGCTCATCTCGAGATTTAGGTCAAAGCTGAGGTTTTGGAATAATTCCCGGGTTCTAATTTTCGCGACGCGGTGGGATTTCAATATACGTAGATTCCAATCTGTTTACATTTTACCAGAACTGTATGCGGGAGATATTTTTTGCGAATTGTTGGCGGTTCGTGAAATTCTCGGAAATTAGGTCCTCGCGAAAATGATATCGTTTACAGTATATGTTTTATTACCATTAAAAGTGCGAGCCTGAAACCATGGCTCAGTTGAGAACAAGGCAATGATCAAGCTTTTACAATAAAAAAAAAACCAGTGACTCGCCAAACATCTCGTGCCACTAGTTCGATGAAACCATATTGCCAATGTGGTTCTCTAGAGTTAATTCTCTAAAACGTTACACTAGCCAAACTCACACAAACTTCTGTCACTAAATAAACCACAAAAAAAAATCTTGCAAGTCTTTGTGGGGGATCCGGTCAACTCGCCGAAATTCAATATATCGAAGAATACTCGAAATCCCACTTTTCAAAGAAGCCGCTTGGTCACTGGAAAATTTGCGGAACAGGAAACTCGTCGGAAAGGGAGTTTGAAATGAAATTGTTCTTTCATTATTGACCTTTTTTTTTCCGTCAAGTTCCTTTTGTTTTAGCTTGCCTGAAAAGAGCGACAGTCTACACTGCATACAAATCTGTACAAAGAGATTTGAAATTTAGGCGTATGACTGCTCCAAGGAGGACGTAGCTTCCCCGTAGTCTAAGCTTAGAGGTGAACTTCAGCCTTTGGAAGCTGCAGAGAACACGCTTTCTTCCTGCGCGCGCGGTTCTTGCTTGTTAGCGACTGGAAATAGGAACGATTCCCTGCTTATGGCGAATTCCAAAGGTTGTTTTGGAGCGCGCCGGGATCGACTTTTCTGGAGCACGCCTATTTCACTGGACGATTGTGATCGAGACGGACATGTTCCATTCGTCCTTTTGGATCAGCTCCCCCTGCAGATCTCGACCCGGATCCGAAAAAAGTCACTCCGCAGATTTTCGGCGAATTCGACTGGAAGCCAGCCTGGCCAGTCCTTGGCGCGCACACATGACTTCCTTTCTCGCCGGGCACCTCACCTCGAAAGACTTTGTAATGACTGCTCGGGAAATGTCGCCCGTTTTACTGCTGCTGCTGCTTGATGAAAGATTGCCGTCAACTTGCTCGTGCAGCTTCTCCTGTAACAGTGGTTTGAGTAGCAGCGACGACGAGGATTGCTTGTATAAGGTCGACTGCCTTCTCGGGCCTCCGCAGAAGAGGCCAAAAATCGAGACGTACTTGGACACCGTTCACGCGTATTCCGATGAAAAGGCAAATGGGCTACGCTGATGCACATCGCTTATCGACACGCATCTTTAACATCATGCTTAACTTCGCTCGCACGTTGAACATGTGTTGATAGCGCCGCTATTGCGAAAACATGTGCTTCGACATCCGGGAACGCTGGAAGGTGAACGTCGGGAAGGCGTCCGGCGATCCTGGAGGAGTGGTCATGTTCCACTGGGCATCCGGAAGCGGAGCGACTCCATTCGGATCGTGTGCTCCATCTCGTCTTTACACTACTGACCCCGGCGCGCTCCAAAACGACCAGTTACTTCGCCATTAGTGAGTAGAAAACGGTCATTTTCTAAGTCGCGAACTTCAAAAGACAACTGCTATTGAAGCTCATCAAAATGTAGATGATCAAACAACAACCAAAAAACAAAATCAGTAAACGAGGAACTTTTCATTCGTTTATGCGCATTTTTGCCACCCAAAGTTTGGAATGGAAGTATCATTGAAATTAATCGATTACTTCACGATAATTTCTCACTCTGTTTTGTAATGTCACTTTGTTAGCAGTCCTCAAGACTTTGGAGAAAAAAAATCTCGTATTTTGATTTTACTATACGCACCGAAATGTCCACGCGCCGGAAAGTTCCACACCAAAAAGTCCGTGCACCGAAACGTCCGCGCACCGAAAAGTCCGTGCACCGAAATGTCCGTGCACCGAAATGTCCGTGCACCGAAAAGTACGTGCACCGAAAAGACCGCACCGAAACGTCCTACACCGCCCTACACCGAAAAGTCCTAGACCCTTAATGCTGATATCTGATTGGCGGAGAAGTGATAATAGTATCCGCGGGGCTTGCCACCCCCCCCCCCTGGTTTGTTAAAGGGAAGCTGAAGAGGCCCTTGTATTCAAACAAACAGTAAAAGTTTTAACGTAGACACATTTAAAATTCTGAGTCTTAAGTTTTGTTTGGATATTATTAGTAGGAGCGTCGTAACAGGTAATTAAAGTTTCCGCGTACACCCGCCCGTTGCGACGCGCCGACGGTAAAAAAGCGCGAGAGCGGGAAGAATAAAAACTAGCAAATTTAAGTGACGTCATCAGCGGGATCAGATGACCCTTGATCGCCACTAAGCTGGCTCGGGAATGCCGTCAATGACGTCACGGCGCTCTGGATACACTCCCTCTCGTAAATGTCTGCAGTAAAGAAAAAGGCAAAGGCCTAGCTCAGCAGAATGCTGTTGTCTGTACTCGAACTCGTGCGTAGGCGGCACTTTTCAAACTATTTGCGGTTTACGTGTACTTCTGCCCAAGATAAGTGCGATAACTGAATTCACATGACAAAAGCTATGGAAGTCCACTCCTAACTCAAATTTCTCGAAAAGTGTTTCAGCTTCCTTTTAAGCTGTCACCGACTATAAAATATGGCACATTGGCAGCGGTATGTCGCATTTAAGGTACGCTTTGTGTACTCTAACATGTATAAAACTAAATATACAAAGTTTCTAAACAAAATAGAGGCAAGTGTGCTTGTGCAAGCGTGTTGCTGTTTCATCCCTTATCGGTGTTCTCTGGCTCATAATCTCCATGTCATGTTGCGACACCTTTCCATGAGACGAGCATCCAACCTGACGATCATCTACCTGTCTTGACCAACGTCCGCGTGAGTGTCAAATTTCTAAAATACCATTTCGTTTTTTTTATGAAAACAAAGGAACTGTTAGATGTACCAAAAGGTAAAAAGGCAAAACTAAACTACACCTATTGTAAAGATTCCAGCTTGTCAAAAATTAGCGACGACTTTTCCAGTTCATTTCACTGGGTATCCCAACGAGGTAGATATGCCTTAGAACGATAAACTGGCAACTGAAAGTGATCCCTAATTTGCCGCCGCCATGTTCCACATTTTTGACCACTAGACACGTGACCTTATAGTTTTACGTCTAGATTTTAACGAAGTACCACGCACAAATATTTGCTTATTGATCTTTAATAACAGTACTGACGAGATAAGTTATGTTTCCTTTGTTTGAAGTCCAAAACGTGATTTTGCTACAAAAACTCGGGCAGCTTCGAATGCCTCCACTAGATGCCGTCAGCAGCGATGCTGTATTTTGGGTTTTTATCGGAGCTAGACACTGGTCTCCGGGGCTAACAGTTTTGAAAAAAAATTGTTTGTCAAGTTTTTACAGCGATCGCAATACAAATCTCCGCCTAGTTTTGCGTAAAAGCCTCGGGATTTGGTACGGTCACGTGTCTAGTGATCAAAATTGCACAACACGGCGGCAGCCAAGTGAGGCGCACATTTGCCTGGTGAACGGGATACCAGTTTATCGCTCTGAGCCCCTCTACCTCGTTGGGGTATATTATGCTTTTGCCACACACTATCATCAAAGATTTAAGCAGATCGCCCCATAAAATATAATCCCGAAAAAAAAAAAGGCGTTGCGGAAAAATTGCGCTGTAGCAAAAAAGGCTATGGGATAGCTTTGCTTGACGAGAGTGTTCAGCGTCTTTGGGAGAGGAGAACTAGCTAACAGCTGCTTTCAAGGATTACCTTAAACTTATCCAGGGGAAAGGTAGGATAACCATCTCTGGGGTAGGTCAAGATGTCTCCCATGTTGTAGATCACCTTGAGACCAAACACGGACAAAGAAAAGTGGATCCCCAAAGTGCAGGTCACGGTTCTCATTGGGATTCCCGACCCGTCGCTGAAAAAGATTAATCATGCACTGTCTTTACGGTACAGACTTTTACCGCTCATTTGTGCCTATTCCGCCGTTTGAAGTTTTTTTGCCATATTTTGCTTCCAGTCACTGTTCATTAATGCCTTTATGGGCAAACACAATCGTTTAATTTAATGGCCAGTTAATTCTTGTGCGTGTGTAGGGGGAAGGGGGAGCTACATTTAGGATTATGTACAGTTAAACATCATCACAAAAAAAAATGACAAGAGACAAGATCCCTTCTTGCAAGACCTGTAAATAGCCGATAGAGTATTGCGAGTATCGAGAATCTTATTATCGCTCTGCAGTCCTTTAGGTTGCGACATTAATCAATAAGTACGCTGCAGAAGGAATTATACAAACAATGGCGAACATGTAGGCCATGTCCCTCGTTTCTTGAAGTATCACGGACCGCAGAGTACCGTCTCCCAAAAAAACACAGGTCTGTATATTTCTTTAACGGCGAGTTACGTTTCTTCCCCGGTTGAGCTCTGACTAGCTCAGCATATGACATGATCACTGCATTTATATTTTTCATGAGTCGAACTATAGTTGGTTAGACAAATAGGCTGATAACCATACTTCTGTAACTTCTCAAATAAAATACGAATCGAAGTACAATAATTTATCCAAAGGTCGTTCATTAAAATTACGTTTACTAGTGGCGAAGCCAATTCTCCACGCCAACTCAGCTCTTATACGTCATGCCGTGGCGGTGGCGCTTCGGACGCTGTTCTGGTCTATAGGTATGGGCAGAAAATGCCAGTCGTGTATTGGCAGCGATCTACGAGGGGAACTCGGCGAATGACGAAACTGTAAATAGCTTGACCTAAAAAACAGTGTGTTGTGACACTAAGTATGATGTTTCACGTGCTGATGACGCACTCAGTATCTTAGCGCAGGCTATATATTTTTTGGTAGTAAGCAACATGTTCAGCCTCGAAATTCGGCGAGCGCCCTCCGTAGTTTACAGCGATCGACTTTCCCAAGTGATTTGCGGTAACGTCAATGTACTATATCTTGGCAGAATCTCAAGAAAGCAATAAACCAAGTACTTTACTAGGAGAATAGTTGATATTCATTGGGCGCCATGTGTGAGCGCAGGGTTTACAACGCATGCCCAGAACGAGCCCCCAGTTATCCTTTAAGAACTAGAATCTTGGTGGTAGTGAATGCAGGAAACCTGGTGGAGCTCATCGAAAGCACGCGCACAGCAGGAATGGACTCAACTCTGGCGGTTAGTGAATACTACCTATTCATTGGCAGGCGTTGATGAGTGCGTAACTGCTCAGCGCGTGCTGACGGCTAGCTTCCACGGTGCTTTTGCAACGTGCATTCCACACCATTGGGACTGCCGGTCTTGGGAACCCATAAGCCTGAGCTCGTTCTGAGCGTGCCCAATGAACAGTGCACTCAATTATGGCGTCCAGTGAATATCCTCTATACATTCTATTTCGTTGAGTGGCGCTAGACAACGTGCCTACAGCTCGAAATCCTGCCTCGTGGTGGCGACAGCGGGCGCAACGCATGCGCATTGCGCTGTCCATGCGGTCGCGCTTTCACGCTGCGCCGGGGGAGATGACCGACGCCGATGCACCGATATACCGGATTCGCCAAGACGGCAGAGACGTCTGTCTCCACTGTATCGAATGCTGACCCGGAAGATAGATGACAGAAGCTACCAGTTCAAAAAAGAAACCTCGAGGCTGGGCACGTCAAGCCGTTCCAAATACGTAAAAGCTGTCGGTGCCAAGGCCATTGGATTTTCGCGAACAAAGATGCACTCCCTACTAAAGTATATGCATAAATGGTGAAACGTGGCTCACGTGAGATGGCATTTGATGCCGACGGGAGGAAACGGGGTGCTTTCAGCTGTCCAACCGCACTTATAGTAGTAACAGAAGCAGCCGTTAGAGCCGTTCATTTTAGCCCTGTCGCAGCCGGGTTCCAGCAATAGGCCGTTTTTGAAGAAGTTGGCCCTGGCATGAGGTCCGCGTTTGAAGTACGTAGTGGTGATGAACGGGGGCGTCAAGGGGCTGACCTAGGGTCAGAGAAGCCAGGGACACCAAGAAGAACGCAGAAGAGATCATGGAGACCGTTTGCAGGATCGTCGAACGAAGGTTTGAAGCTCGCGTTTCTCGTGCCCAAACTGCTCGCGCTATCATAGGGCGCACTTCATCTTCGCTCTCAAAAGCAAGGATGAAAAAAACTGTTGGGAATTTGGGCTTTTTTTTTTTTGTCGTTACTTGCCAATTTTAGCTCTTATTAAAGGAAAGACCAAAAATATGCATCATCTTTTTTTTCTTTATAGAATGATTGCAAGTGTTATGTTTTGTTGTTTTTGTTGTCCTTGAGTATTTGGTGCATACCCAACGAAGCCAAGAATCAGTGTAATATAAAACCAAAACAATAATCATAATTATAGCTAAATCGAAACGATAGGAAAAACGCCACGATGACGTTCGCCGTAGTTCCCAGATTTCACTCGAAAGTAAAATCAGTCTTGCGAAAAACAACAGCGGAAACCCCCCCCCGCCCATGTCACACTCAATATTTCGAAGGCTTTTGACTCTGTGGGTTACAACATTCTTATGACAAAATATATCTCTAAAACTGCCGCCCTACATAACCTCTTGGATTCAAGACTTTCTTCCTTACAGGCAGTTTTACTGTAGTAAGAGTTGGTCAAAATTCCGAATATTTCAACAAGCGAGAGACGTGCCTCAGGGTTTCGTCCTATCCTTTTGCCTTTCAATATACTCATGAGCTCAATTTCTTTGATGAGGGACATTACAACTCTAGTTTATGCCGATGACATCGCCTTCTTCACATCCGATGCCGATGTTCTAACCCTTTATACTAAGCTTCAGAACTATCGTGATACACTACTAAGTTGGTTACCATGTGTACGGCTCGGAAATTGGAGGGCCACTGAAAAGAAAAAAACATTTTGTAAACAAAAATATTTTTACTCGAAAAAAAATAATGTTAGGGCAATATTGACGGCGCAAGATTTATTTCAACATCTGCGCGCAACGTCCATGACTTCACGGAACGGTCATACACTCTCGCCACCTCAACGTCACGGCCAAGCCGATCAACCTCTCCTCCAGCGCTCGATATGCGAGAGAGAAAACAAGTTTAGAAGAGGTGACTACCAACTAAATCGCGTCTCGCACCGTAAATATTGCTTTAAATTTCTTTTACGCGTAAAATTTAGTTTTTTGACACGCGTGTTTCAACTAGACTGTTTCAAAATAACATTTTTTTTCTTCTTTTCAGTGGCCCTTTAATGCAACAAAAAGCGCACTTTTCATCTTTCCAGTTGATGCTCAGCTCAGCGTTGAACTGTATATCAACACAGAGTTAACAACGTGAAATATTTGGGTATGATTTAGGAGGAAAAATAACCCTGGAAATTACCTATTGACCAAACTGCCACCCTAGGAGAAAAGCAATAGGACGATTAACTCAAGGTGCGAGCATACGCACAGGGTTGTGCCGGTCGGCCCTGCTCCTTACGTACAAGAGTTTTGTGCGCCCCATACTGGAATTTGAATTTATAGTGTTTGGAAGTCAAGCGGAAAGTAGAATAAAACCCCTCCTTGTGCTAGAGAACAAAGAACTTCGCCTGTGCTTGGGCCTCTCAAAATACACAGCGAACAGTGTCCTTTACCTAGAAAGTCGTATTCCACCCCTTGTGACCCAGTTTCAAATATTAACAGTTCAGACGTATTCATATTTATTTATTTATACATACCCTCAATGCCTCGGGGGTGTTATAGAGGGGAATGGGTCGGTACAAGTGGTTTTGAAGGGTTAGTCGGAATTGCTTGGAGTCGGGTATGGTAACTATGGCGTCCGGGAGGTCATTCCAGTCCACAACTGCTTCAGGGATGAGAGAATGCTGGTGTGCTTGACTTGATGACTTGGGACGGGCGATCTTGCATGAATGGTCCAGTCTTGACATTGGTTTACTAACTCTGGAGATAAAACGACAACTTCTTCTGACCCAAAGTTCATAATCTCGGAGGGCCCCACTTACACAAGTCAAATATGTGCAATCATTAGTTCACCCTTAACAATTTTCTCTTCAAAACTTTGGCCCTATATATATGCTGCAACCAGGCACCAAGCCGGGGGGGGGGGGGGGGGGGGTGGGGGGGCATGGGCTCGGGTCTTTACCGAAATCTTTCATTCTGCTGGGGCCTCCTCTCCCCCGTCCCCCTCATACAGCATTTTGTCATGGGCGGGTCCCCCCCCCTCCCGCCCCCACTCCCGAAACAAAATCCTGGCTACTTGCCTGGCTGCAACAAACGGAAAGTAATGATTGTCGCAGGCGACATATTTGACAGTACTCCGTGGCACTTTGCACTTTGAATTTTTCTTGGGATGTTGCGGGATTTCTTTCAGTCTTTTATAAACATCTTTCTAATCGCAACCGATTGGTCAGTGGCGAATGAGAGTTCAGGCGTTGGCATCTACATCCCAAGCCTGGGTGACGGCTTTTCTGTACGCTTACCTGACCATATTCCTATCTATAAAACGAAATTTCTCGCCGTTGTACTGGCACTGAGAAAAGTACCATCAAATATTTCAAAGGTCCTTATACTCACTGATTGCAAATTTGTCTGCGATTCGCTGGAGGTGACGGTCACCTCTATCTTAAGTACTTTTGTGCTCTTGTGCCGACACATAATACAGAACTTAACAGTAACTTGGGTACCTAGCCATATGGGTATTCCTGAAAATGAAGCCGCCGACTACCTAGCAGGAGATTCATTGGCATGTCCTGTTATCGAGACTTTCCATTTACTTCACTTTGTGCTCAGTGAACGTTCCGCAGATACCTCATGCTCCTATATAGGTGCTATTTACATGACGTCACTCGCTAGGTGCGCTGGCCGCGGCCGCCATCTTAGTGGTCTCCGTCTCATCCCTCGTAGACCGCATTGCGAGTCGCCTCTCGTTTGACCGTTTTCTCCGGCGTAATTTAACCGCATTTTATGTTTAAGGGTTTTAGCCACCGTACCAAAGCCCCTGAAACAAAAACACGCAAAACGCGGCCCACAAGATGGCGGCGCGACGGTGGCGCTCCCTGGCAAAATCGAATATGCACATTCAGTGAATACCACCTATACCCAAAATGAAACTCTTATACTATTCCTGATTTTCAACGCTCCACGAATATTCGTGGAGCGTTGATTGCTGTGAATCCCGACAGTGCGAAACAGCGCTATCACGTTTACGATGCAGAGTCCCGAATCTTAGCCTTTATTCCCACAGATTTGGTTTCTCCGCTTCACCTCTATGTCCATATTGCAAAACTAGCAAAACTCTAGATCATTACATTTTATCCTGCCGTAAATTTACGCGACAGCGCAACCGATATGTGCCGCATCCTTTTTCGATGCTGGGCCTCCCCTAACGACTGAAAATATATTTTTTCTTGGTGCGACGTACTTTGGCTCACAAACAACGCTTTTTGCTCACTCATACATGTATCACGGCAACAAAACGATTACCTTGCTACAGTCTTTCAGTCTTGAACAAAATAGTATTTCTAAATTTCAAGCATAGGCACGACCGTTACTTTTCATGTACACGTTGATCCTTGCCCAATACCCTCCTTCGGTAGTGCGCCAGCACTTCTATATGCCAACAACAACAACAACAAGCCTGTAACCTCAAACATGAGTAGCCATGTTTTTGAGAGTACGGAAGAAAATTGGTGCAACGTCCGACACATGGCGCGCGAATCTGAATAAGGTATATTATAGGATAACAAAAATATTTTCGTGTGATAATATGTATATGCATGTGTACGTGTAAAGTAAACGTGGAAGTAAGGACATAATGCCGACGCCAAAGAAAGCCCGGAAGATCCTGATCTGCACTCTAAGAAATGCCTGCGCGTCTACTTACCCACAAGACACTCGAAGAGCCCATCTCTGCGATCTACGAAATCAGATCAGCGAATGATGAGGCGGGACATCTGTTTAGACCTCAAAATTAAGCCTGCGCTGTGGCATTACGCAATGCAAGCACGACGCTTTGCATTGCGTAATGCCACACGCAGACTTTATTTTTAGGTCTAAACGGATGTTCCGCCTCATCATTCGCTGAGCTGATTTCGTAGATCGCAGAGATTGACTCTTTGGGTGTTTTGTGGGTAAGTGGAAGCGCACGCATATCTTAAAGTGTGAAGCAGTCGGCATCTGATGCCTACAGTCTGCGCCCTCTTTAAGAAAAGAAAATGAAGACTCCAGGCAGCCGAAGCCGTCGAAGCTGCCTCGAGAAAATCCACAATCCCGAAAAGCGCGTGCAACGCTCACAAGTACGTGGCGCGCGTGACGAACGGCCACCACGCCAGATACATACAGCGATGACTTCCACCAACATGTCGGGTAAGTCCCGTGTCCCGCCCTTACGGAGTGCCCAGATCTGCCATTGCAGTCGCGGACGACGCAGATTTGCTTATTTGAGTTTTATGTTTCTTCGTTTTTGCAGACGAACCAACAGAAAAGGCTTCAAGCAACGAAACAAGTATGTCTTTGAATCAATTGCTTGAGCAGTCATGTGACACAATCCATCGAAGCATTTTTGTTTTTTATGTTGTGTCTGCCGGGCGGTCCATCTTTCTGGTCTATGGTCGAACAGCTTCGCATTCCACCTCTAAGAGAAAATGCCCGGAATTCTACTTTCCAGCGAAGCGTCAATCAGCGTCGTTCACACTGGGAGCTTGGAGAATGGCGACCGCAGAAGAGTGTCTAGATTGGACACACGCCATGTGCGTAGAATACATTTGCATGGCTTCTCTCAACTTCACGTCATGGCAAAAGATTATCGCCGAAACCTCACTCATTGGTGATCGGTGAAAACATTATTTAAACCTCGCCATTCGCCGAGTGCCCACCCTGACACACCCGATCAAGTCAGACATTTTGTCCACGCATCATTGATCGAGCATACCTCGTAATACGGTGTGATTAACTACACGCGTTGGACTTACGTAGGTGAGCAGTATTTGTTTAGGGTTTAATCGTGATGTTTGCATTTGTATAGCGAATCACCGAGAGAGTCTATCATATACAAAGACCCGTCTACATTCGCAACTTTCAGCGATGGTGGTACCACGGTGTGAGAATCGCACTCCCTAGCTCCTCGATGATCGGCTTCACAATAAAGGTGCTGGCCTACACTTTCCTGACATGAAAAAATAAAGTAAAGCTCCAATACTGCTCGTATAAAGCAAAACTAGCATTAGTTACGCGTCGCAGACCCCGCCTCTTACTGTTGTTCTGCGACGACATCATCCAGATGACAGCCATTTTGATAGGCGCCAGCGCGCCCCTATAAGTCGTGAAAGTTGCGAATATTAAAAAAAGAGAAACGGTCTCTCTTATTGACAAAAATAAAAATATTGTATGCGCATGTACTATCTACTATTTACTGAATTTTTGGCCATTTCGTTATGGTTGTGGATCACAGGAACACCTGTACTTCGAATGTCGGGTGCTAAGTTGCTTCTTGAACTGGTTGTCATGTTTCGTACAAAGTCTAGATGTACCGGTGACTCTAGACGTAAGCTCCCATAACATGACGTAACGTAAAAAACGGGCTTTGTGAACGGGCTTCTTTGTACGACAGCAACCGGAAATGGCGTCTCTCGCGCGTCGTGAACAAGTTAAGAAAGGAGTAAGAACTGCGCCTTCAGCAAGCGCAAAGAAATGGCATTTCACCAAAATCACTGCCTCGCCTCTGTTTTTGTCACCACTGCAGATATTCGTGAGATCATGTTTAAAGGGATACTGAACCAAAGAATTTAGTGTCCATAATAAGTGGCGCACGTTCTTTCCACGAGCCAGCAGCCGCCAGTGTGCGCGAGCACACACAGCGAAATCGACGTCATAGTCCCCCGTTCGCGCTTAAGATGACAGTGAAATGTATGGGCTTCGGGCCAAAGGAGAATAAAGACAGGCTTTTCATCTCCACAAGTAAAAGCTGCGTGCTTGTTAGACCAATTAATCGCTTACCTTTTACACCGAGACCCCACTGCGGAGATGAACATATTGCCTTTATCCTCCTTTTTCCTGGAGCCCACACATTTCACTATCATTTAAGCGTGAACGGGGGACTATGACGTCAATTTCGTTGCGTGTGCTCGCGCACACCGGCGGCTGCTGGCTCGTGGAAAGATCGTGCGCCACTTATTATAGACACTGAAATGTTTGGTTCAGCATTTCATTAAAAAACCTCTGACACGCCATAAAAAAAAATTCATGCTAGGCGTTGAAATGGCATGTCAGGACATTACAAAAAATTGTTTCACTATAGAGTTGCGTAGTTTTTATTATAAAAACAGAAATGCGAGGCCCAATTCAAAGTTCCCGCCAGTGCATTGTGACGTAACAGTGTACAGCAAGGTTTCGGGGAGGTCAGAAGGGAGGCCTCGACCTACGTCACTAAAAGCAGGTTCACCGGAAGTCGGGTGAGTTTCACTCCTCGTGCTCTCCGCGACCGTGCCTAAGATCTTTTTTTCTTTTTTTTCTTTTTTTTATTCTGCCGTACGAGCGATTGTAGAAAACGAAGTTTCAGTTCCACTAGCTCTTAATCGCTGCGCCGTTGGTTAGTTTGCGTGCTGTAAAATTTGAGGACGAAGAGTCAGTGGATCGACGTGATTGAGGTCAATGATGAAAGCGTTGCGAGTACAAGACAGTGTACGAGTGCATGCCGTCAGTCCGATAATACAGGGCTATACTAGAAGCAAAACAAGCTATCAAGTTTTGAAAATAATTTTAGAACGCTCGCAGAAATTAGGATTGCTAGTATACGACACGCCCGATCGCATCGCTGAAGGTTCAGACACCGAGGTCGTTGAATCATCGGATACTCTCCAGGCTAAAGATGCCTGCCGTCTAAAGAATACGAACTGGTTTGTGTACCAAGTACAAGTAAACGTCGAGCACAAAGTACGTATTTTGTCTAGAACATGAGTAGAACTTGTTTATTAGGTGCACATGCGGCCGATGTATGTCTCTCGAAATGCATGCAGTGTGATCTCTTCTTGAGTTGCTGAAATACCAGGACAGTCCCTCACACAGCACCTTCTTGGCATTCACTCTCAGAAAAAAGGTGTATTATTACACCCTTTGTCCCTTATAATACACCCCAAAACTTTAATTCGACGTACAGCGCCCTATAGTCGAACAGACGGGCCAAACTTTACGACGGGCTTGACAGCCGTGTGGTACAACTTATTAAAATAGCTAATATACGTGTTACTGACTACAAAAAATATAATCGGGGTTTTCTTTGGCCCTACCGCCAAAACTCAGTGTTTTCTTTGTGTGAACTTGGATACGTTATTTAGCTATTTAAAAAGTTACATCGCATGGTTATCAAGCCCCTCGTAAAATTTGGCACCGTCTGTTCGACGTATAGGGCGCTGTATGTCGAAATCAAGTTTTGGGGTGTATTATATGGGACAAAAGGGTGCAGGTGATACCCCTTTTTTTAGAGTGTTGTAGCTTATCACGTCAACTCACTCACTCCGCTTCTTCTACCTCTACATCAACATTAAGCGATGAAAAGCAAATAAACGAAACCTTGTCTGCTTGGATCACTCGTAAGAAATGCGGAGAATAACAAAAATAAAATAAAAAATATTTCAAGCGCTCGCGGTAAGCACGAGGAGTGATACAACTCATGTGACATCCGGCGATGCCTCCCTTCTGACCGCACCGACACCTTGCGGTACACTGTTACGTCCCAGTGCACGGCGGGAATTTTGAATTGGGCCTCGTATTTATATTTTTTATAAAAGAACTACGCAGCTCTATAGTGAAACAATTTTTTTGTAATGTCCTGATTTACCATTTCAACGAATTGCATGAAACAAAAAAAATTTTGGGGCGTGTCAGAGGTTCTGGGATATGTTGCAACATAAGATTAGCGGGACAAGCTCCGCCTCCAGCATGCGTCCGTTCCCCGCAGTGGTGCTTTGGTTGCTCGTGCACCGAAGTGTTATGGGAGGTAGAAAGCTCGCGCTCAAGGCTTCTACTGCTGATCTTCATGTTGCAACAGATTACGCGGAAAGCAAGTCGTCTGCTTATCGCGCAGGAGTTGTGGTGACGTCAGAACAACGCGGAGCTCTGATGAAAAATATAGTGGGTAGAGCTCCATGCTAGATGCCTCGAGATCTACGCACTACTTTCTTTTCAATCATCCAATAAGAGCTTGGCATTCTGACATTATCGCGTTGCCTGTGCAAGAAGCAGACGAACTTGCTCTCTGCATACTTACTAAGAGGATGAGAACGGGAGGGCGTCTGTTTCGGATGTCCTGCCTCCAGAATGCGCGGGTCGTCTTTTCTGTCCTTTGGCTGCCCGTTCATGCTCCCAAGTCCAGGAGACGCACACGCGTTATCGAGGGTAAAAAGCAGACGCTGGAGACGGGACAACTGAAAGGCTTCCACGCCGTTTTACTCCGGTCAGTGTATATCCTACTGTTGATGGCTTTAGAATAAGGTGTCGTCGCTTGTCTTGCTGTACAAGTTGCAGCCTTCTTGAACGCTCGGCAAAGTTTTGAGGCGAATATGAACGTCTCATTAGTTATGCTGGTAACTGCCTAACAGGATCCCAGGGGCTTCCTCATGGCACCGGGAAAGCATTTCTGGTGATGATATATGAATTCCCGAAAACAAAATAACTTTCTCTTTTCACGTTGAGAAAGAAATTTTAGAGACCGGAGACACCGCTGTTCATCTTTGTTTCAGCAGCAGATAACGCGATTCTGCCCGCTATATTTTTCCCTGTCATCACAGTCCTAGGGCCGATTCCTACCATCGCTGTAACGGAGGAAATTCCTACAGTTGTTGCGAGCCCATCAAGTGAGAACCATGGTAAGCTGTCTTTGTTCACTTTCACAACCGCGCTTGACCTAATGTTAAAATAATTCGTGAGTTACTTACAGAATGAGAGCAACATGGTGTCTCTTTCGGATGTCCGACCTTCAGCACGCACTCATTGCCTTTAGCCATGTTTCGGCTGCGCGTTCATGCTTCAAGCTCACAAGACGCCAAAGTTTGATCGCATGTTGAAAGCTCGTGCTGCAGGTGGGGGACAACCGAAAGACCTCCCTGCCGTTTTCATTTTCTCAGGGTCTTGAGTAAGTTTCACGTCGTAACATGATTAATGTCTGTAGTTGTATACATGTTAGGGACATGGTCATATCTGGAACATGACTATATCACTAGGAACCATGCACATGACACCTAAGTTGCTCAGTGTCCCTACGCAAATGATAAGTTCGAAGTTCAGTCATACTTTGCGATTTGTCATTTGCTGAGATCCTTCCACTGTTTGCTCTGATTCGCTCCATTCGCGTTCCGCAAGAAAGTCAACGCACAGACATTTATTCCATGCAGCGTCAAAAGCGCAAGTTACTACGCCTTCTCTGTTTATGATTGGTCCAGAGATTATAGGACAAGGAAAGAAACATGGCAAGCGTCATGATGGTGCGCTATTGACAGTGCCTCATAGGCCCTATCAGCTCGTATAGCATCGGCTGCTTCTGGACTTAAAGCGGTCATGAAACGATATCGGGATGGAATGTTCGTGATTTTGCAGAGGCGTACTGGTCCTGTCTGGCACAAGGATACTCGCACAGACCGCCACTGATTCCGAAGCTTCTTTGTCGCGGTGAAATTGCGAGGATAAAAGAGGACTATTTCTTTCAGTCTTGCCTTCCCAAAACTTGATGACGTAATTGTGAGCTCGAAACGCCCACCTGACGACAGTCGAGCGCGGCTCATGGATTGGACACGCGAACTGCGTGAGCGCTCGACTTCGACTCCTAACAATCAATGCCTCGGCGGACACTCAGGTGGTGGCTCGTGTCCAACCAGCACGGCGATGAGAATAGCCGAGTTCTAACAATGCCTGGAGCTCAGCACGCGTTTTCTACTTTGTCAACCCCAAGCGTTGCTATGATTAACGTTGGGGGCATAGGTTAGGCACTAGGCCACGTGGCCGGTTTTTCTGGCTCCGAGTTCAGGGGATGAACGATGCTTATATATTTCGAATTGTTTTGGCTGCTCTCATTCCCTAAAAATAAAAATGAAGGCAAGTTTATTCAGTTGTTAACGTTAGGGAGTGATTCTAAGAAGTATTCAGCGGAAGTAGAAAAAATATTTTATGGCTCCGTTAAGGTTAAACGAAGTATAGGTAGACCATTCCTTTCCTTGATGGTCTTAACAAAAGAAACAAAACAAAAAACAAAAAAAACTCCTTTTCAAATTTTTTTCTTTTTGCAACGGAAGTCACGTATCTTAGTGGATGTAATCTTTACATCGTGAAATATAGTTTGAAGTGTCGCGTGTGCGCATTCTTTTGCGGTGGATGCGAGCAGCCGAAAGTCGCTTTATTGTCTGCAGCTGACAAGGGGACACTGACGTCATTCTCGGACCCAGAACAGCTCCGCAAGGTGCAGTTCCCGGCAGTGAAGAGCTCCCAGGAGGGCACCTCCAAGACGATCGGACCCAACGGCATTTCTGAAGACATGCGCATCAACCTCCGCTGGACACATGTCACCTGCGCCCTGCCGGTTCTCAGAGGTGACGGCAGCCAGACATGTCACCTCATACTTATAAGCCCAGTAGTAACGCTGCATTGCAATCTAAACTAAACAGCACGCCTTCGAAACAGCGGAGAAAAATGTATTGCTATGGCAGAGATCTTGACGCTTTCAGATCTGTCATCTCCCTTTCTAGAGTGTACATCTTCAGAAGTCTTGTTGCGCATGCAGCGGCGCGATGCATTCGAAACCTCAATGTACAGGGTGCAGCCGTTAGGACCAGCACATCTGGCACGTTTTGCAAAATTCAAATTCCAAATTTACACACCCGTAATTGGGCAGGCAAGCGTAGTTTTTCAAGAAGTTTTATGCCTATTTTATTCACAACTCAAGTCAGATGTGCTAAAATATTAAAAATAGAACAAAAAGGGCGGCCGCGAATTTTCTATGCCCTGTACTGAGTGTTCGTCGTCTGCACACTGGTTTGTGAGCTTGTTTTCAAGTGGTCGTTGTTCATATATTTCGTTAAAAGTATTATTTATCGGCATAATCTTGCTCATCGCCAGCCACTACTATTGAATCTTAGTGCTTTTGCGTTCAGCAAGCCACCCCGGAGCGAGCTCATAAACCAGGACGGAGGCTAAAAAGAGGCTGGTGTAGAACATGAAAAACACACGACCTCCGATTTTGTTTTGTTTTTAATATACCACTACCTCCAGACTTGTACACGTTACTGAAGAAAGTAACCGATTACAATTACAATTACCTCACTGTAAAAAGTAACCGGTTACAATTACAATTACAGCCTAAAAAAGTAATAAAAAAATTACTCTAATGTAATTGATTACTTCCCACGTTACTTTTCATTCAACTTTTCTTTGTTTTATACCGGTAGCATAATCCTTAAAATCTCGCCCTCAGTTGTTCCGAAAAAGAAAAAAAAAAGCCTTGATCGTCTTTGTTTAAAGCTGAGTGAGTGACGCCAACACACCCAATCCCTCTCATGAAAGAAAATAGAAATAAAAAGGGTGCTGTTTAAATACATTACTCACAAGAGGCCGGATAAGATCATTTTTCATACCCAAACGTAATCTCCGGTGTAAAAAAAAAAATTTACCCAGGAAACGAAGCATAGCGAAGTGACCCACAAATCCTCAGAATCCCGTGCTAATAATATCGATAAAAGTTGGCTGTTTTCCAGAACTGATTGACTACAGCACATCTATACCCCTCCCCTCCCCCAAAAAACAAAAAATGAGAAAGGTTGTAATGGGTAATTTTGTAATCAATTACAGCAAAAAAGTAACTCAATTACAAGGATCGTTACTCCTTAAAGGAAGTAATTGAAGCGTTACAAAATTACAGTAAAATGTAATGGATCACAAGTAATCCATTACTTGTAACGCGTTACGTACAAGTCTGACTACCTTCGAGTTGAGTTCTAAAAAGGTAGACATAAAACTTCTTGCGAAACTAAATTTGCGCACCCAATTTCAAGAATGTACGAATGGAGTCCAAATTTTACAAGGCGTGCCAAATGTGTTAGTTCTTACGGACGCACCTTGTGTTGCGTTCACAGAGGCAAGCCGACACCGTACAACGGATAGTTAAACATTTAATTGCTAAAGTAAAGGTAAATAACACTCAAACAAAATGAATACGCTCACATAGTGACGACGCCATCGTTCCGTAATTTCGTGCACGTTCCAGCCGAGCCTTTTGTTTCTTCTTTTCCCTTGATCTCGGCATGAACACTTTCTTTTCTTCTCACTATATGGGTACTTGGTAATTTTGTCCCTCTTGCACCTCATGGTTTCAACACACTGCCCCCTTAAATGACAGTGTCGTTTTATTGCGTTATTTCCGAGGGGTAGAGAAGTTAAATTGGTATTTTGACAATGTTTCCTCCAGGAGGCTTTAACTTGCAGGTTCTTACATTGCCGTCATGCCCAAGGAACACTTGCATCACTCTTCCCCACCTTCCATAGTTGACGTGGTATCATGGTTTGGCGCAAGAGCACGATGTCTCCTTCTTTAATTGTTTTGCACTCAGACGCTCTGGTATTCGACATCGAGCGAAGATCGTTGAGGTATTCATTTGTCCATCTACTCCAGAACATGTCCAGTGCTCGTTGTATGTTCTTCCAAAGAATTCTCAGATGTTCAAAAAAGGTGTCTCTTATTTCTTGCTGTCGCAAGTTTGGTAGAGAAGTAATTCGCTTTCCGGTCAAGAAGAAAGCAGAACAAAGTGCTTCCGGCTTTCCAGACTCGACGCAGACGTGGGTCAAGGGTCGAGAGTTCTAGACTGCTTCGATTTCAGTTAACGTTGTGGTCAATTCTTCAGCATTGAGACGGCTGGAGCCATGGGTCTTTTTCAATGCTTGTTTTGTCGTACAAACTAATTTTTCGTAAAAACCTCCCCACCTGGGAGGTCATTCAACAATAAACTTCCATTCGATTCTAGCACTTGCAAAAACGTTCCGTACTTCTTCCGTTCTAATGACGGCCCAGATGCATGTTAGATCTCGACTAGCTTTATTGAATAAAGTGCGTTGTCACTATAGATGATTTGTGGTATGCCTCTACGCGATATGAATCGACGAAAGGCTCGTAAGACGGTTTTCGTGGACATGTCGCTGACCATATCTAGGTGTACACCTCTTGTGACAGCACAAGTAAATAGTGCAATGTAGGATTTCTTGTCTGATCCTAAACTCCTCACGAAGAGTGGGCCGGCGAAGTCCACTCCGGTTATGGCAAAGAGTGGTGCTCGTGTCACCCGATCAGGCGGAAGGGGCGCTGTCACTTGTTGTGCTGGGCGTGCGTTGAAGCGCTGACAAGTCAAACACTTTCGGATCGTTGCTTTTACCAACTGCCGTCCCCCGACAACCCAGTACCTTTCTTTTAGTTGGACTAACGTGTCCCTCACTCCACCATGAAGTACACGAAGGTGTGATTGTATTGCTAACAAACTGGAAAGTTGTGCTTTTTGCAGGACTATCAAAGAGCGATAGTTCTCGACGAGGAGAATCCCGCGGAAGTCTCGTGTTCTCCTGGGTGGATCTAATTTCTCTTGAGAAGTGTTCTCGCTCTTCTTGATGAAGCCGGTAGAGTTCCGCCTCATTTATTTCTAGTGTTCTGAGTGGGCCACTTGTCTTTTCCGCCCGTCGCAAGTTATTTACGTAGCGAAGAACCCAAGCGGTCACTCTGAATGCTCTGTCGGCAGAACTGAAGCGGTTTATGTCTACTACTGGAAGTGCTGTTGCTGGAAGTATAGCTGTTTGTGTAACTTCAGTTGTCCGTCTTTCCATCGCGTCTTGTTCTGTTAGGTCTGCAGATGTAGCCAACTTAGGCCGGTAGTCTTCTGCGCTATTGATCCACTCTGGTCCGGACCACCAGAGTTGCTCATCTACTAGGCGGCTGGCTTTTATGTCCGCGTGTCATAAGATCTGCTGGATTTTCCTTTCTAGGACAATGTCTCCAACGTATTTTATTGGCAAGACTCTGTATTTCTATGACACGATTCTGAACGAACGGTTTCCAGCGGTTGGCGTCACTGTTTATCCAGTGACACGCAATAGTGGAATCAGTCCACATTTATGTTTTCGTCGGTACGTCATGTAAACTTTGTGTCAGATATTTGTGTAATCTGGCTGCGAGAAGGCAAGCCATCAGTTCCAGTCTTGCCAAAGTTAGTGGTTTTACAGGTGCTACTCTTGATTTACTCATCACAATAGTTGATACGCTGTTACCTTCAGAGTCGGCACTACAGACGTATGCAACCGTATACCGTAGGCTACGGTGCTTGCATCAGCAACGATGTGTAATGCAACGTTCTCTGAACGGTCCTTCGATAGAAACCCGTAAAAGCGTGGCGTTTGAATCCTGTTCACTTCGTCGAGTTCGGCACACCACTGCATCCATTCTTCTTTCATATCATCGGGAATGCCCTCGTCCCAATCCACCTTCCTTTTCCACAGTTGTTAAAAGAGCGACTTCGCTCTGACAGTGTAAGGGAGATATTCATCCCAGGGTGTCGTAGAGCCTTGCCGTCGTTCTCACGACGCTTCGTTTGGTGTCTTTCTCTTGGTCTTCTGATCTGAGGCTCGTCGTAAACGTCAACCCATCGGAGTCTGGATCCCATCTGTGTCCCAGCACCTTCAGTTCCCCAGGAAGGTACCCGAGGTCTGTCGTGTGGTTTGGATAGTCTTGATCGAAACGCTCCTTCAAATGTTTGTCATTTGACACCCACTTGTGCAGCGTCATGGAAGCAGAGCTATAATATGGTCTTGGCTTCCGTATAAATCTTCAAGGTTGCTGCTTCTTCATCTACTCCAGTTAGCAAGTCATCAACATCAAACGATTCCTTAAGAGTTTTCACTGTATCTGGATACTTGTGTTCCACACTTTTCAAATTATGTTGAATAGTTACAGAAAGCAGGAAAGGGCTTGACGTGGTTCCAAATGGAACTCGTTTCATGCTCCAGCATTTAATAAGTGGTAAAGATCCAGAAGCCGCCGGAGTCGTTTCAAACCATAGGAAACGAAGCGTATCTCTGTCTGTTTCGACAATTTCAATTTGTAAACACGCTTTCTTTATATCCGCCACTAGGGCTATTTTGTGCGTTCTGAAGTTAAGCAGCAAGCTCACGAGGTCCGAGGTTAAATTAGGTCCGCTCACGAGGTTTTGATTGAGTGATTTTGCGTCGTATGCATGTGATGAAGCATAAAAAACCACCCGGAGCTTTGTAGTGTTGCTTGATTCCCGAACCACAACTTGGTGTGGCATGTAATAGGTCAGTAATTCATTCTCGTTGTCGCTCAGAACTATGTGTTCTGCCGTGCCCTTAGTCCTGTACTCTCTTATGACGTTATCGTACACCTGTAGGTTCCCAAGCATCTTTCGTAGCTTACTGATTAGCTGGTGGAGGCGTTTTATAGTGACCCCCTTGTTGTCCTCAAGGTCCACCATGTTCTTCCAGGGAAGGGCAACTTTGTACCGTCCATTTACTTGTGTCCACAGTTTCTTCAAAATTATTCATCACGGGATCGTTCTCCAGATCGTTCTTTTCGAAGTCGTTCAGGGTTTTTCTCTCGGGTTTCGGCACTAATAAAACGTTGTGTTCAAAGAGGCGAGCCGACACCGTACAACAGATAGTTAAACATTTAATTGCTAAAGTAAAGATAAATAACACTCAAAGGAAATGAATACGCTCACATGGTGACGACACCATCATTCCGTAATTCCGTGCACGTCCCAGCCGAGCATTTTGTTTCTTATTTTCTCTTGATCTCGGCGTCAACACTTTTTTCTTCTCACTATATGGGTGCGTGGTACACTTGTCCCTCTTGCACCTTATGGTTTCAACTCACCCTGTACATCCAACGCAAAAGACAATGGCTGCGGCACTCCAACGGTCAGGCAGCTTCAACTGCAAAAGTGGTGAACCCGCTTTTGGACACTGAGAGCGGCATGACCATAAAGTCCTGTCCACACATGAAGCGGAGTGCTACAAGCATAGCGCTGAAAGCGCTGACTTCGCGCTAACCGCGTGCTGACTGTATCGTTCACCAGCTTTGTATCGCACCGTCAAAACTGTTGCTCATTGCGGACTATAAGTAGCTGAGGACACGTGAGCAGTGCTACATCAGCGCTTCGCTGCATGTGAGAACCGGCCTTTAAAGGCCTGTTCACACATACAGCGGAGCGTTAAGTTAGCGATACGTGAGCGCATCGAAGAGCGCTTATGTGGCGCTTCCTAGCGCGTGACTTAGTTGTAATATAGCGCGCGATTAGCGC
Source organism: Ixodes ricinus (assembly GCA_037355805.1). NCBI lineage: Eukaryota > Metazoa > Arthropoda > Arachnida > Ixodida > Ixodidae > Ixodes > Ixodes ricinus. The sequence continues at coordinate 266 of JAZHYW010003582.1, read as the reverse complement.
TTTGTAGCGCCTTGTAAGCGCATTCGTAGCGCATTGTTAGCGCTTCTAGCGCCTTGTAGTAGCGCCTTGTTAGCGCTTGAGTAGCGCCTTGTTAGCGCTTCTTGTACGGCGGTTATTGCTGCAGATAAGCGCGTGCACAACGGTTCCGGTTCCTGTGGTTGGGTGTCCATCAACAGTGCCATGGCGGACATATGGGACGCTGAAATAGAAACGTAACAAATGCTATTACATACGCAACTAGTGCATATGTGTGTGGACGACTTAAC